>PVLA01009032.1:0-80605 GCA_004027455.1 Hydrochoerus hydrochaeris
GACTGAGGCGAGCTTGAGCTGAGTTCCAGGTGGCAGCTAAATTTTATTATTTGTTCATTATTCTTTTTTCTTCTGTCCTCACCCAGATATATTTAATAGAGATATTTCCCAAAATTATTGACTTGCAGTTTGGCTAGGTGACTTGGTTTGGTCAGTGGAATATCAGAGGTATTACATAAAGTAATTCAACAGAAATGTTATGGTGTGTGCCTAGATGCATTACCCCCAACCCCCAAAGCCTCATGCAGTCATAGGGGATTTTGGAGATAGCTGACTCAGGAGGTGTGATTGGTTCCTGGTGCAATGGTGGATTAAAGGTGCTAAGATTATGGGTGGATGATTGCTGGACCAGCCCACTGATGGAATTGGCACTGCCCTACTCCAGATAGACTGGGTACAATAGAGGGGACAGAAAGAGGCTTATCTTTCCTGTTTTGCTCTTCTTGTTTTTGCTGTCTTCCACTGCCATGAACTGTTGCCCCTCTTCCATGTGCCACATTTGGAGCTAGCTGAAACCTCTACAAAGTGTGAGTTAAATAAACCTTTTTTCCTTTAATCTTGGATGTTAGGTATTTTGTCTCAGAAAGAAAGAAAACTAGGACAAAAGGTTTGTATATGTATACTTTAGTTGGCCCTCTTGCAATATCCATAATAAAGATATTCTGTTTTAGCTTCTTTTGAAAGTGCAGCTTCTTCAATCTGTGTCCCAGAATAAAGAGATGTACAAGCATGTTCCAAGCCCATTCAAACCCAGCCCAGTCGAGTTCAGTTGAGCCATCCAATCCACAAACATTTGGACAAGAAATAAATGTTTGTTTATATAAGTCAACTGAAATTTGGTAGTTTGTTACATCATTACTTCAGAAAAAGTTGACTAATACAGAATCTTGTAATAAATTACTCTTGCATGTTCTTCATGTCATGTGGTTTTTATTCAAATACTTCTTATTCAAATTATATATCGAATTTTCCAACTTGATTAAGCCTCTGTAGCAAAGAAAAATAGTTTTTATGAGACAGTGTTTGCAACATTTGGGTGAATGTGATGAAAATTAACTTGTATCAGTGTCTTGGTCAACAGATTGGATAATTTATGAACAAAGAAATGTGTTTCTCAAAGTTCTAGAGTCTGAGAAGTCTAAGATCAAGCCACTAGCAGAGTGAATGTCTGTTGATTTGCCCTCTGCTTCAAGAGGGGGCTTCTTCTTGTAGCCCCAAGTAGTAAAAAGGGCATAAAAGAAATGAATGCTGTGTCTTCACACCACAGAAGAGATGGGAGGATTCTGAAACTTTCATCATGGCAGTAATCTCAATCACAAAGGCACTGGTCACATGATTTGCTCCCTTCCCCAAAGGTTCCACCTCTTACTACCAACCCAGTGGGGTATACTCCATTTGAACTGTGAAGGGACACACCTAGTCAAACCATTATAACCCACTTTTCCCCATTAGGCCAGGTTTCAGTTGTTTTCTCTCAGCAGGTCAGTAACATAACTAGGTCTTCACACATACAAAGCCTCCCCTTGGAGTGCAGCCACACTTGACAAGCTTTACAGTGTCCAAGAATAATATGCCATCCTGTGGGAGAGTAGGTACCCTTCCTTGTGACCAACATTGTTAACTTTTACAACTGAAACAAAAGAACGGCATCCTAACCATGTGATGGAAGAATAGAGATGAACTTGGTATTTATACAACATCACAGGTATCTATCTTCTCTGTATTACATTGACATCTGTGCTAGCCTTTCTAAATAACTCAGGGCATCAGAGGATTGTTCCCTCCTGTAAGCCAAGACAACTTTGGCAAACACATCTGTGTAATGTGTGCACTGGGCACATTTCCTTGTTGAATTATTCAATTAAATCTGGTAATGAGAGCACATTGACACAGTTAAACACTCAGGTGAATAAAAGATTCACTTTGAAGTGCAGACATTTCTGGAGTCATCTGTGTGTTAAGTGATGATTCCATGACTACCATCATCGAGGGAAGGAGAAACTTTAGAGAAAGCGAGCTCGAGTTGAGAGTGCTGGAGGCATTTTCTGGCATGATTTCAAGGAGATGAAAGTTAGGGACAATTTCCAGTGTTCATTTCAGCTATCAATCTTTTTAGAATAAATATATTGAACTTTAAGAGACATAAAAATAAGATTCAGTTCTCAAACGAATCTTTTTCTGCTGAACACTAATGGGAAATAGAGAGATGAATGGAACACTAGCACAAGTTTCCACACATCTGAATTCTGATCTCTCTGCAAAGCTTCTCATGCACAACCTCACAAAAACATCTGTCTTCACTCATCTCAGTTCTCACTCTGTAAAATGAGAGGATTTACTCTCCCATTATTCCCAGAGTACACATTACAAAACATCAACAAAATTTTTGCAAACAAAAACATCATGCATAAAAGCAATTTTGGATTTATTCAAGTATGTACATTATAAAGCATCTTCCAATCACATTGGCAATCTCTAAAGCAGAGGCATCACTGCCAACAGTGATTTGACACTTGTAATGTGAGCTTGTATTATTAGTAGCCTTCCTGGTCTCTCCAATGTGTATGGGTGCTCCTTACAATATGGGGCATTTCTTCACACTCTTTTTATACTTTATGATTTAGCAAAATACAGAATATGTGAAGTAGGTCATCTTTAATTATATAATACATATAGTTAATAGCCATCATTTACTGATCTCCTCCCATCCACCAGATGCTGTGCCAGGCATTTTATTTACACTGTCTCTAATTTGTACAAATGTATGACTCCAAAAAAATCCCCATTTTTCAGATCAAGAAACTGAGGATGAGAAAGTCTGTTGGACTAAGCCATGACTTTACTGCTAGTTTATAAGAATAATTATACATTCAATGCATAATATATGTTTTAAATAATTAGATGTTCATGGTTAAGTTTAAAAAGCTGTAACTGAAATAAACTATCACTAGTAATTATCAATTGCTGCCATATTTTGCAATCCTCATCAACAATGTTTTCTGTGTCCTAGAATCAGAGAGCTGTCCCAAGTGTTACTTAACCTCTGATCCCAAAGCTTTGTCTACCCATCAGTGTCTATCTAAAGAAGAAACCAAACATATGTGAGTGCTTGTTTCTTAACACAGAACTCAATTTGGCCACATGTCTGTTTGGCCAACATCTTTCATTTCAAGTCTTTATATTAAATTTATGAAGAGGGAGTTCTTTCTCAATGTCTAATATCCATTTGCCAATGAAATAATGCCTACTGAGTATTATTAATAGCTTGTAGATTATTTGACTCCAAGAAGAAAAGCATGAAAGCAATACTAGGGAGAGAATTTGAAGACAAATGATACATGTTTTTTAAACACTTGATCTAAATAAATGAGATAATTAAGCCACTCTCTTTACAGTTTGGAAAATGAATCCTTTTTTCTCAAATTGTGAAAATGTTACATTAAATTTACATCAGTTGGGTGTTATTTCTTCAATGACCTTCTCATGATTATAATCCTATCACATGGGTGAGACATTTAAATGAGTTTCCTCTTCATAATATCTCATTCATGATCAGGAAAGGATCATTTAGCTAGTCACTCTCTTTCTGCCTCTAAGGAAATAAGAGCCCAGACAGATGAATTGACCAGACTGTGGTCAGTCAGCTGGCTGATGTCAGAGCTGCAGTTAGAAACCAGACTTTCTTTCCATTACCCTAAACCCTAAATCCCCTAATTGTACTTTTAAAAGTACACTATCCTTTTCTCATATAATTATTAAGAAATGTAATGTCAGCTTCAGAAATATTTTTCTTTACTCATGAATTAGATAATGACTTCAAGAATAACACTTTGAAAATGTAGTAAATCCAATTAGAAAAAAACAACAACAGCAGGAGCATAGGTCACCATTTTCTTGTTTACAAAGAAGCTCATGTGTCGTGCTATATTTAGTCCTCACTGCAACCCTGTAAGATGTTATTTTGAACTTGACTTTGTAGATGAAGAAACTGTTGATCAAAGAGACTAAATCATTCAACTAGTGGGTGGCAGAGTCAGAACTCAAAAATGACTTTATAAACTCAACTTCATTGCTTCCTTTATTTCAACATTTTTCCCAATTCTCTTCATAATAGAGTTGCTTAAATATCCCTGAAGGGGTTCAAGTTCCCACTTGTAGAGTGGAGAGTTGGGGCCAGGAGGTGGGTTCCTGGACTGTGACTGTATTCTCAGCTCCTTGCTCTTTGGACAAGCACTGTGTGAGCCCTCATCAGAGGAAGAAGAATAGAGCAGATATGTCAGAAGATATGCCTTCTGTACTCTGTTTTCTCATTCATTGCCTTAAGTTGGTTTCCAGGACATGCTTGGAAGGCCTGCATTCAAAATGGCCAAGCCACTGAGCCTTGCTCTGTAAATGTAAGGCAAATACGCCCTTCACCTTCTGGCTTTTAACCTGAAAGCCACAATGAACTATTAATGATGCAAAAAGGAACAAATGCTTCTTGTGAAAGTGACTGAAATTGTGGAGGTTGTCTGTTACAGCAGGTAGCCTGCCCTAATTAAAATAAACATATTTTTTATTGGAGACTAGCATCAGATTTTTGTTATTCCTTACAAGTCTCCATAACACTTGTTAACTAATTCACTGATCTTAATTGTGCTAAATGACAGTGACTCTAGAGAGCCACCTTCCTAAAGACATCTCTGTACCTTGCTTTCAACCACTTAATAGTTAATGACATTACTATCCCCTATTTCTTTATATGAAACTCAAATAAAACTATCCTAAAATCCCCTTTATGGTATAGATCACTATAAAATATAAAAATTAAAATTAAAAAGATTTACAGGTTTTAAACTCTTCTCATCATTCTCCATCCTCAAAAGCATTTTGGAGAAAATGTACATTTCTGATTGGGAAGGAAGTAGTGATCTGGAATTAATTGATAAAAATCCAGTGAGCATCCAAACTCAGATCTTTAACTCTGAGGATGCTCCCTCAGGAACCATAGAACCTATGGCCTAGATATTAGTTCCAAAATGTAGCCTAAAACACCACGCCAGCTCAGATCTCTTGCATTTCCCCACTTCTTAGAAGGTTACTTTTTACACCTTCTTAATGTGCTTGCTCCAGGAGAACAGAATAGGAGAAAGAATGCTTTTGAGAAAGGTACTTAGAGAATTTATTTTGACAACTCCCTCCTCTACCCTAGGCTTTGCACTTTTTCTCTCCCCAAAGCTTCAAAGCATTACTCCTTTAAATATCTCAAGTGTAAAACCTAAATCCAAAATCTGAAAAGAAGGGAAGTTGTGCCCACAAAGCAACCTCCGTAGCACATGATGAATGCTCCAAGTGCTTTTTGGAAAAAATCCCGAAAGCAGAGTTTGGTCACTAGAGTAAATCCCCATAGAAAAAGAAATAAATCTCTGTGACATCTGCTAATGTATACCATTTCCCTTAAACACCTCTTCCTGTCCAGTTTCCATACCTCCTTCTCCCTTTTCCTAATGCTCCTTTTGTTCTGTGTTTTTTGGCCTTCAGGGAATGAATGGCTTACCCAGCAGATGGTACCAGAAAAAACAAGGGTATTGCATGCAGTTGTGTATAAGCAGATTGGTGAAATAAAGCCCCTGATTTAGGATCTAAAATAAAAATCTTTGTAAGCAAAAGATAGATGCTTTTTTTTCATGCCTTATTCATTCATTTGCTCATAAAGCATCTGTCATGTACTTAACAGTGTCAGCACTATTTAAGGCAGTGGGGAATATGATAAAAGAGACATAATCTCTGTTTCCCAGTTCTGAAGTATATGCTTGATGACCCTAAACAAACTATACAACTAAAACATAAAGAATGAGGGATTCAGGATCAGTGAAATGAAAAAATCCACATGATAGAAAACATGAGTTAGGAAATATGTGCTTATTTTATGTGTTTATCTATGAGAGGATTGCCATAGGACTGGTTAAAAACCAGTATGTAACACCTGGAGAGAGATTGTTGGGCTGCAGGCATTGTGAATTCAACGCTAGCTTGAGGTTTAATGTAGCTCTCCTTCACTGGAATGGTGAGGATCCAGGGAGAATCCCTGTAAAGTGGGTGCCTGCCACATTGAGAGACTCTGCCCTTCTAGTGGAGAACCACAGAGGTGACACAGACTGGAAAAGATGAGTCAGGGCCAACAGAACTAAGAATAGACACCCATAATAGCTCCATAATGGTATAGATTCACATTCAGTTCTACTAAGAATCAAACTCCAAATGAGTCCCAAAGAGACTGTCCAGACTAAGTTTTACTGTGAAGCTTCCACTCTTTTTATGGCTATTTTGATGTCAGGATGGGCCAATCCAGAGCAGCCACATGCATCACCTTGAACTCTGCCTGCTTTGCATTATTGCCTATTGAGTCTCTTCCCTGGAGGTTCTTCAGACAGCTGTACTGCATTGCGGCAAGACATGCTTCTCATTTTCCCCAGAAAAATCCCTGATTGAAGGCAGATGATGTGCGACCTTAAGCTCACCTTTAGGAAACTGTATTAAGCCTGGTTTAGCACTGCTAGGTTACAGCATGGATGTTATTCCTATCTTCCAACCTTATGGGTCATGGGTTATTTTATAAAGCTCCAGCTGTTGTGCATTGCCAGAGAGATCAGAACCAGATTGAGAGGGTGTTTAAGTTAAACATGCATATAATCAGGCCCTCAACTACTAAGAAGTTCTTAAGACCAGGATGACACTGACCTGTCTCAAATGTTTAAATACAGTTCTTCATAAAGGAGTATTTAATATCCTGTCTGACATTTTAACTATATATCCCAAAAATGTAGGTGCTGGAATTTTCCCCAGCTTTTATTTCCTCTTTTATCCATGAGTTAAAGAATTATGGGAATGGAGGGAGGCAGATAATATACAAATAATCTGTAGCTCTTCTATGGACTTGAAAACATCCCAGTGATGTTTAAAATCCAATTGACTCTTGCTTCACTTAAATGTATTTCATTGGCTGGATTCTTGTGCCATCAGCTTTGATATCTTTTACCGTCTTCATAACCATTATATCATCATTACTAAATAATATAGGAATACTCTCAGGTTCTACACTAACTGCTGGACATATATCATCTCAGTAAACCTCACAGTAACTCTATTAAGTATACACTGCTAGTCTCCAAGCAGTATATACATCTTACATGTGAAGAAACAGACCAAAAGTTTATACAGCTTATCCAATGGTAATGAAATCTATTTGTGTGATAAGAAACCTGTCTTCTGACTTAAGGACTCATATTTATGGAGTGATTCCTCCTTTTATTTAAACTTGATATCACTATGTAGTCCAAGTTCACTCCAAACTGTTGGGCTCAATTTATTCCCCTCCGCCAGCCAAGTAGTCTGGACCACAAGCCATTATGCCAAGTTATATTGCATTTTTAAAAATTAGTTTTAAGTGAATAGAAGACACAGCTTTTTCTCTCAAGGTCTCTCTCTATACTACTCATTCCTCTCTGCTCTTGAAGTCTATGATCCTCTCCTCCTTTCTCCTTGCTCTCTTACCTTAATCTCACCTCCATCCTCACCACCCTTTTAACCTTCTCTCCCCTCCTACCTAAATCAGGTTAGAGCACAAGACACAAGTGCAGAGGAGCACTTTCTCATACAGGCTGGTGCTAGAGGGGCTTTTATCCGCATGAAGTCCTAAGAACTTATATGGAAAAGGGAGAAGTCTTCTCTGTCTCAACATTTGACATGTTTTGAAACTCCTAATAAAGTAATTTATTCCATATAAAAACAACAACAACAAATAACTCAAGTATTTTATGAACCTGACACCACCACTTTAGTGGCATTACATTATATATTCAATAAGGATTTCTGCCACATGTGTTACAATTAATCTCATGGGAATGTGTGGGCCAGACTCATCACAGTAATTCACTCAGTGACATACAGAGCACTAAGAGCAAAAGTGCCCTTAGAACAGAATTCTGTATCTCATTAAGAAATGGAATCTTGACTTCCCTGGAAATGACAACTCTGGTAGGAAGAGATGGCTGCCTGGATTTCTAGTTATCATCATAGTAATTACTCCGTAACCCTCCAGTTTATGGCATGTCTTTGTTAGGGAAACTCCAAGAGAATTTTGAGGTGGCTTGATAAAGGCATGAGTTACAATAGTGCCTATAGATTTTAGATGCCTAATCAGCCAAAAGAATTCAGTCAAAAGCTCATTAGGGGACTCACTGGATCTTAAACAGCCAATCCTTAATGACTTCCAATCAACCCATTTGGAATGCATATGGTACCTTTCCCAAGATATGTAAAATGGTCCTTAAGGATCCTGCTTTTGAAACTATTCTTCCTACTTTCCATTCCAAGGACCCTGACATGCTTAAGCTCCTCCCATACTAATAAGGGCCCCTAGTTGTGTCTTTCTTGCTTCTCTGCTCAGAATTCCAGATCTAGGTTTATTTCTCTTTGTTCTTACCATGTCCAGAAATCAGGAAGACCTGATTTCTGACAGGTGCTTTCTCTTAGTCACTTTCCTTCTCACTAGAATACAATATCCTACATCCACATCTTAAAGGAGGAGAGGTTTTTTTGGCTCATTTTTTTCCATTCATAGTTGACTGGCTTCAAGGCAGGAAAGCATGGTAGAAGGGATTGGTGGAGGAAAGCTGCTCAAATCAGGGGAGCCAGGAAGTTGAATAAGAAAAAGAGAATCACAGGAAGGAGATACACCTTGAAAACCATCTCTTCCAACCAGACTACACCTCCTACCATCACGTTTAGTTAGCTATAGCGCCCCTCTTAATTCAATCATACTTCAAAAGCCTTTGAGCACATGAGGCTTTGAGGGGGACATCCACATAAAAACCTTAATATGCTTCTCACTTAGTTTTCAAAATGGGATGTGTTCACACATGTACCAACTCCACACAAGGATGTAAACTTTATGCACTCTACACATGTATCCAAAAAAGGGGGAGGGGGAGGAGAGAGGATGGGAGGGAAAAGGGATTAAAAAAAGGAATCAAGATGTGTATGTGTACCAAGTTCCCACAAGAAAAGTAAACATATGTACTAAACATGTATACTAATAAACTAAAATAATTTTTAAAATAAAAAAATAGAAATTTGAAGGCATTGTTCTATGATTGATCTTTGGTGTCTTCAATTTTAAACACATTGGAATATACTAATAATTCTGTTTAGTGGTATAATATTAAACAGTGAAGTAATAAAATAACTTAGAAATCCTATTATGGAATCCTGACTCCTGACCAGCTACATTTGTCATAGCCCTAAAAATATGTATGATTTTAGTACTGAAAAGAAAATATGTTCTGCAGAAATATTTATGAAACCAGTGCCAATTGTCACATTGTGGGTTAAGGAATATGCATTAGTCCTGAAGGTGATGTAAAGGTAAATGGGTCACTGTCTAAAGGAATGTGCTCAGAAGCCATACCAACACTTGGGGAGATTAGTATGGAATATACTCTTTACCACTCATCATTAGATCTTAATTATCTTAATAAAGATAGTTTCTGTTATTGAATTTGCTGTTATAAAATATGGCAGAGTGTGCTAGGCACTCATGAAAACTAGACCACATTTTCTACTACCCTTCCCTGAGGTTGGTTAGAGCCTTATGATTGAGTACTGGCCAGTGGATTGGAGACAGAAATGATGCTAAGGTACTGCTGGACGGAGGCCCTAACCCTCCCACGTGGTCCTCCATGAGCTCTGTCTTCTTCTCTTCTCAGCCTAATACAGTGAATAACAAACACCTGGCAGAGTCACAGTGCTCTAGGACTCTGAGTCCCTAAGTAACAGTGTAAAGAACACAGGCCACCACCTCTTCCCTCCTTTCCCTCATTGGATTGTGACGTGAGCAAGTCCTCTTCTCTTAAATATCCCTCAGTTACTAGTGACTTGTTAACAGTCACCCCAATACAAATGTACAATTAGCACTTCCCTTGTGCCAGGGAGGTTTGATGAGCACTGATGAGATCATTGGCATAGGCAGTGCCAGGACACTAATATATAAATAAAGCCATAAGTCTTCAAGGTAGATGCCAATTACACCCTCCTTTTGAAGTAGAAAATTTGGGACATATTGTTGTTGAGAACTATTTATTTTTCTTCCTATCTTCCCAAGGTTCTTTCTGTGGAATAAAATCATAACAGTACCATATTCAGGGAAGGGGGGTGCTCTTTCCACCCACCTTTTTCTTGGGTTGGGCCCTCACCAGTATATATAGGACATTCTACAACCATTCAGAGATTTTCAGCCAAGTGAATTCAAACAAAAGGAATGTGGCAATGCAGCAGTAATCTCAGCCCCTGGGGTTTCACGGCCTTTTACACAGAGTACACGTCCACTGTCGGAGCACTTGGGGTTCAGGCCCTGTATGAGTCTACAGTATATGGCAAGGAGGGGATGACTTAAAACAGATGAGGATTTTAAGTTCAGTTTCTGCTTAACAGTTAAATTAAATTTAGGGACTTCCCAAAATCTTTTGAAATTACAAAAGGGCCATGAGAAATCAGCTTTTCTTTTGTGGTTGCAGATTTAATTCTGCAGTTCACAAGGCCACGTCAAAGTGCTTGCATAACACTGCAAGCTGTTGCTGATGGAAATGGAGATGGTTTCTTCTTTGTTGTTAAATACCTAGAGTTACTCCACAAACATTCAGCCTCCGCTGTTATGTTAGATGTGTGAGCCATGATTCCTGCCTCCAGAGAATTCAAAGTGTGGTGAGATATCCATTGAAAATGCCTTCCAAAGAAAAATGCTAATAGCAGACCTGGTGCCTCAGAGGTTAAACTTGAAAAGCCCGTCCCTAGAAGGGAAGACTTGAAAGTCTAAGGAAAATACTTGGGTAAAGTTACTGAACTGAGAGGAAGGCTGGAGCCTGGAGACACTTCCTGCTGAGATCAGATCCCCTGCCTCGCATGGTCAACCAGGACCTTTCTCAAAACCACAGAAGAGCTGCCTGCTCCTAAATTGCTCCTTGTAACCCAAATGAAGGTTTAGGATCAAGTCCTGGAAGACAGAGTGCCCTGGTATCCTCAACTTCTTTATAACCTACTTAGTATGCTACACTATTCTTTTTCTTTAAAACTGAATCTAAGTTTGGAAGCTAGAAATGTGGTTTCCATTCCATAATTAATTGGTTAGTAATATGACTTTGAACAAGTCCCCTTCTCTGATTTGCATCTATAAACCTCAATCTATTATACAAAGGCACATAATGAATCCGTTAATTTGAAATTCTGCTTCATCATTTACAAGAATATTTAAAGTGGAAATCTCTTTAGAATAATTCTGCCTAAACTGGGAGTATGTCAAAATCACCAGGGAAAAGTTATTTTTAATTGACTCTTCTTTGTTAACGTATAACTTACACACAACAAAATGCACACGTCTTTAAGTACAACCAATGTGTTTTGACAAACATGGATATGCATGACAAACACAGATACATAGCAGTCACAAAATATGAGCATATCCAATACCTACTATGTAAAGGACTCTGCACTATGTGCTGCAGATAAGAATACTGTCCTTGAAGGCATCGAAATCTCTCTGGGAAAACAGAACAGATACATAAAATCTCAAATAATGCTATAAAGTACTTTTTCAAAGTATGCCAGGTAAGTGGGGCCAGCAATAATGTGGAAGTAGTAGTCACAGCAGGTTCTGATGATTTAAAAAGACTTAATCTAGGAGATGAGGCAACATAAGCCTACAAGAGAAAGTAAGGTAAGTGAGGTAGAGAGGGAAAGAAGCCTTCTTGGAAGGGGGGATGCTATGAAGACAACATGGTACACATCTCAGTAAGTAAGAAGCTTATAGAGATTGGGAAATGTATTTTTGAGAGTCTAGGAGTTTAGCTGTGCATTGTCATTAGTTAATGCAAAGACAAAGACACATTACTAATGTGGTAGCCAAATACAGAGCCATTCTGTGGCAACCTCAGTCCCAGTAAGTGGCAATAACCACTCACTCTTAGATTCTCGTTCCCTACTCTGTATCATGATGGCACTAGCCCCAAAGGCTATATTTGACAAATAAGTTTGAAAAATGGGTAGAAAGAAAAGCCAGTGTGTTTCTTCCCTTCCTTATTTGCCTTGAACTTCTCCAGCATCAGTTACCTCAGTCCCTTTGCACCCTTCCCCGCTCTCCGTCGCTGACCCTGGCCCCTGAGTTCTGGTAACACGGGCTTGCCTTTTTCCCCTCTAGTTAAGAGCTTCATAGGTTCCTGGTGTCACCAATCACTGGGCTACTTTGCTAAGTCCTGGTAATTCCGCATCCTCTTCCACCGCTTCTCTAGCAAAGTGCCTGCATTAAACTTCTTGAGTTTTAAATCGCCACAGTGGTTTCCGTTTCCCTGATTGGACCTGGGTATACCTTAGATATGATGATAAGTGATTTCCCCTTTATGTACCATGCTTGTATTTCTGAGTTTTGAAAATTTTATGACATATTACTTTTCAATCACAGTAAAATCAAGAATTTTTTGAAATTAGGAGATATTGGATGCAAACAACATAACACTTGTGTATGGATAGTTATGTGAGTGTTCGTTATTTAAACTACAGGACACAGGGTGAATATATAAAGAACAGAGGCAATCACAAAAGCCATAATTCCAAACCAGGGGAGCATATCAGAATCATTGAATAGTCTTTTTCAAAATAAACCTTTAATGTCTGCTTTGGTGGCCCTCCCCCTGTCACCCACAAAACATGCAGAAGAATCTGTAGCAATAGTTCTTTTATTATGTCTTGTCCAAAGGTTTCAGTGCAAATGCAGATCATGTGGCACATTTCTTACACTGAAGGACCACTTGTACCACTAAAATAATTTAAAAAATACACATATATCTCTCCAAACCAAATGAATCAGCATACCTTAAGATGGGTTCAGATATGACTATTTGAAAATGCTTTTCTTATTGGTTCCCATAGACTCCACTTTTATCCCCAATTCACACAGGATTGAGAACCTTTGGCCTGAGAGAGCTATAGTGAAAGGGGAGCAGAAGTAAATGGGTGAGGAATCAGAGGAAAGCAACACAACAAGTCTACAACACAAAATAACATCTATTGTGAATTTGTGTCTAGAAATTAGCACTGAGTAGAAAAACTTTATAAAAATATTTCCTGTTTATTTTACACATTAGCTCTTTTTTAAAAAAGCACATTCCTCAAATATATTAAGGTGATAGAGTTTGGGGGAAGATGGTTTTAAACATAAAGATTTTGCTGTGTAAAAATACAGAGTAAAAGAGAGGAACTCTATGTGGGACAATGTGATTTTCTAAACCATAAAACTATGAAGAAGATCCAATAAACAACAGTATTTTAAATGCCAAATTAAAATGAATAAATAAATGACCCTCCCAAGGGAAAGCTGGCTGTCTTGAAATTCTAGCAATTAGAGTCACAATTGCCAGATTTCCTTATTTATGGAAAACTAAGCTTCATTAACAATAGGTCTGCCAGTTATCTACTTGAGAAACAGATAATTCTTATAAAAGAGAAGATTCAATAATTAGTATTTACCTCTTCATTAAAAACATAAATAGGAAGATAATCATCATTTCAGTCATGAATTCTACAAATTTAAGAGTTATCTTTTGTTACAGAACAGCATTCATGAGAAGTTCTTCAATAAAGTTTATGAAAAGCATATAGCAGGTTTAGTTCATGTGAAAAATTTTATGATGTTTGACAAAATACCCAAGAAGCCCCATCCACAGACCTAACTTTCAACATACCAGAATCTCTAAGCCAGAAAAAGAAGCAAACTAATGAGTGAGGATTCTCCACAGGAACTCTCCACAGGGACTGAACCAACTTCTCAGATACTTACATTATGTCTCTCAGGTCTGGTCTCCCAGCCTCTCAGTTAGCAATAGCTCCTCTCTCCAGTTAGGCAAGCAGAAATGGTAGCTTTCTATTCTGCACACTGCCCATGCAATGCCAAGGTGGGAGGTGAGGGCATTCCCATTGTGAAAAGACAAAAATTGGGCTGATGAGAGACAAAATAGTGGTGGGAGAACAGATGGAAGCACACATGGCTCTGCAGTGTCAGGAAAAGTAAAAACGAAGAAAACAAAGATTTGAGTTAATCTAAGGCAATGGCTCTCATACCTGACAGTGCCAAAAATGCCTATTTGTCTAATTCTAACACAGAAACTAGCATCCATTCAACTAGCAGAAAACAAGACTATTACATGCATATATGTGCATATATGTACATATAAATACACATGTCTATAAATAATACATGCCAAATTATTACCACATGTCTAGCATCACAAATTGTAGGGCTGCTTCTCAGTTCTCCCATTAACATTTCTCAGCTTGTGCATTTTGTCATATGCTAGTATTCACCACCAGGCAAATGGTTATAATTTCCAATGGTTTGAGAAGTAATTTATGAGAGAAAAACATAAAATCAAGGCAATTATTCATTAACTCACATTTTTCTGAGAATTGGAAAAAGACTATGATAATTGAATTTTAGAGGAAATTAGCTTGGTCCATTATAACAAACACTCATAATTGTTAGGACTCTTAAACTTTAAACAACTGAAATTGAATACAGTTAGCTAAAACAGAAAAGAGAGACATTTTTACAAAAGTATGACAGACTCTCTCCTTTACAAAAGCAGAGACACAATAAAGATTGACAAAGCGAATCAATGTAACGGAAGCAAAAACAGTGAAGTCAGAAGAACACGCTCCATCAGTTATGTTTTCCTCTGCTTGTCTCTTTCTTCCCTTCCCTTTCTCCCTTCCCTCTTTTCCTCCCTCTCCCCTACTCCCTCTCTCTGTCTCCTTTCCCTTTCTCCCACCATTAATTAGTTCTTTCTGCTTCTCCTTCCATAAAGTACTTTTGTCTGGTTAAGTTCCCATCTCCTAAAGACTAGCAGTAGAATCTGTTGTTTGTCACAAGGTTCATGCATGCCTGGCTCATGACTCTCAATCTGCAGGCCACTCCCCCACTCTTTACTCTGGGACTGCCTTCCACTGTCACCTGAGAAGCAGTAAAGAGTAGAATCGCCTGCTTAAAGGTCATCAAATCTTTATACTTTGTGAAAAGAGCTTTTACTAAAAATGCTTCACTTGTGCATGTTTTAGGCTATGAAAGTGGCAGCAGGAACAGGTTAAGGTCTTGTTCTCTCACTTTTGTTAGTAAGTAACTGATCACATGCACAATTCAGCTCTGTGAGCAACTAGGATTCCAGATTGCCTTACAGAGTAGCCAGCAGGAACTGTGGTCCTCCCCACAGTGTTAATACACACACAGAACAGCAGCTCCTAGCCCCTGGCATGCCCTAGTACGGGGCTCCACACACTTGGACTTTCCTCTCAACAGGCAAAGGGCCACAATGTCCTCAGGTCACAACTAAGAAGGCACAGCGAGGATGTCTGATGCCTGGAGGAAGGAACCAGGGAGCTGCAGCCCAGCGCAGAGGATTACATTGCTTCTGTGTCTCCAGACTTGTCCAGATTCACAAAGAATTTCAAGTGAGTGACCTGCTGTTGAACACTATAATCCATCCAGTTGGTACTGTCACATCTAACTTACCTGCTACTGCTGAGCTGTCTAAGCAGATTAGGCAGCCGTTATGCACTGGCAATGAGGAAAATTCCAGGCACGTGTGAGGCCCGTGACTTTTCAGTACTTCCAAAGGGAGTTGCCTTACTTTGCAAGGAGGTTTATTTTGTCTGGAGAAGGCGGTAAAAAATGACCGAGGTAAGAATTAACAGAGGAGTATTTTGTGAAAAAGAGAAATAGTTCAAGGTATTCTTAAAATACGTGTCAGACAAGTCCTGTATATAGTCAGTCAGTGTAGCAGAAGCCCTTAGGTAGAACTGAAAGATTCTAGATGCTCTTGTTCTCATGTCCACCATACAGGTGTGCAACACAGAGATATTTGATTGAATCACACAGCATCATGTTCCTTGCCACACACCCTGAATGGCCCAGGTTACACAGACCATTTTCGGGTTCCCCTCTCAGATTCTGGATACAGATTCTATTTCTAACAGCAGATCCTCTGCTGGCCGCCATATGCCCAGGCATATAGAGAGGTGAAGTGACAGGCAAGAAAGCCTCATCCAGCCCAAATCCCCATGTCAGTCTGCCTCATGCCTGGATTCCTGCATCTCGCTCTTGCCCTTTGTGGTAATATCCCTTAAGTCTACCTAGTTCTTCCTGTCCCCACCACACCACCACCATTTGCCTAAGCCAGTGGAGGGGAACCTATGGCATGCCTGATAATGTGTTGTTCTTTTGAGACAAAAGATGCTAATATATGAATTTTTTTCTAAACTAAAATCTCAGTATTCAGGCTTAATTGCAGTGCTGGCACTTTGTGATAAATAAGTGGGTTTCGGGTTGTATTTTGGGCACTCATTTCTAAAAGGTTTGCCATCACTGCCTAGGCAATTACAGTTGTATCTCAACTCTCTCTGCAAAGAAATCCATCCTAAAACATGCTTCCAGACAATGTTTTTGGATGTTCAGTGTGGCAGAAGCCTAGAATCTCAGCATTCTTTGAAAAAGGAAGATAATAAATTCAGTCCCATCCTGGGCAATTTAGGGACTTATACACACCCTGTCTCAAAATGAAAACTAAGAGGCTGTGGGTATACCTCAGTGCAAAGGCCCTGAACTTCCTTACACTTACATGTATACTGTTACATTATTCTGTTTCTGGGACTTCACATATTATATATATACCACTTATCTGCATATCTTTTTTGTTTGTTTGTTGTTCCTCAAACCTAGAATTCTATTCCTCCAAACCTCTTCCCTCTCTTTGCCCCAAACTTCTGGGCCTGTTGAACTCACACTCATCCTTCAAGGCCAATCTCAAATCCCATTTCCTAAGGACCAGTCATATGATAATGTCTGTTATGTTCTATGTAAACTATTAAAAATTTTGCAGAGAACTAGGGATGTGGTTCAGTGATAGAGCTCTGGTCTAGTACGCCCAAGGCACTGGGTATAGTCCAAAGCACTGCAATTGATAGGTAGATAGATATATAGATAGATAGATAATAGATAGATATAAAAATTTGCAAACACATAAATGTAAAACGTTATTTAAAAATTCTTGTCCATGAAGTTGCATTAGATTTTTAAGGCTTCCTAACAGAGTCCTGAAACCTGAGTGACTAAAACAACAGATATTTTTTGCCTCATAGTTCTAGAGACTAGAAGTCCAAGATCAAAGCAATGGCAGGATCACCGCCTCGGAAAGGCTCTGGTGCTCTGCTATCTGGTAGTTCATTGATTGCATAACTCCAATCTGTACACGATGGTCTGCATGAGTCAGTCTTCATGTCTAAATTATTTTTTTCCTTTTATAAAGACATCAGTTGTAATCCATGAGGGTCTTCCATAATGATTTCATTTTTATTGTATTTCCTCTCTAAAATCCCTTTCTCCAAATAAGTTCACATTCAGAGATACTGGGGTTTAGGATTCTAACATATCTTTTTGGGAAAATACAGTAAAACCCATAACAAAAGTTGATATATGATGTAATTTTGATCACTATCTTGGCTGAAGGAAAAGCCCTTGCTAATCAAGGCCATTCTTTTGCTACAAAAACCAACGGGTATAAAATATATAAAGTAGGCTCTCTGTACTCCACATTATCATCAGAACCAGGGAATTCCTCCTTCACAACATTTGCAAATCTGGTAATATACTCAACATGCATCAAGATGTAAAGGAACTACAGCTTAGCCATTGCTGGTCCCCACTGAAATTCATGTGGAAATTTGATTCCTGGTGGAAATCTTGAGAGCTGGTGTGGTCTCTAAGTGGTGTTTGGGTCATGAAGATTCTGCCTTCATGAAAGGATTGATGTTGTTCTTAACACAGTCAGTTCTCACAGGAAGGGGTGAGTTATAAGCACAGGCAGTTAAAAAAGGAGGCCATCATCGTATTTGTCTGTCTCACATGCACTCACTTTCTCTCCTTTCCTGCCATGTTATAATGCAGCTTGAGGCCCCTTGCAGAAGAGGGTGACTGGTTTTGAACTTTCAGCCTCCAGAACTATGACCTAAAAAAAATTCTTTCCTTTATGAAGTACTCACTTTATGAAGTATTTTATCACAACAGAAAAGTCTAAAATAGGAGAATTATCTTTCTTTTCAACCTTTAAATTCAAGAAGACAAAAATCAGTATTCTGTGAAAGAATCAATTTAGAGATTAGGCCATTGGATAGCTAGTCTAAGAAAGACTAAGGAAGTCTATAGCATCACGTGACTCCAGACTTTTATTATAGTCAGTGATGCTCACAAAACAGTACTATGTAGCCCAGGGTCATTTTCTGAACCTAGTTGCATTTTAGAATTGGATCTTGCTAGTCACCCCTCAACATGTTCCAAATACTGATTTAATCAGTTTTGATGGATCTAGGTTTTGGATGAAGCTGACTTGAGACTCAATAATCTAGTTTCTAAAATACTAGGGAACGTGGCTCTGAACACCTCAGAACTTACAACAGTGCTCACCTATGGTTACAACTGAAAGACAGAATTTGTACTGTGTCTTAGTCTCTTTCTGCTGCTATTACAGAATACCTGAGGTTGGATAAGCTATAAAGAATAGAAATCCATTTCTCACTGTGGTGGTGTGTGGAAATACAACATGTAAAGCACCAATAGGTTCGTGGTTTAATGAGTCTCTGGCTCCAAGGTAATTCCCTGCATGAATTATCCTCTGAAGAAGAGACTCTGTATCTCACATGGCAGATGGTGGGAGATAAAAGGGGTAAACTTCTTCTGCCAAGTACTTTCACAAGGGCACCTGATGCCATTCACCTCCAAAAAGCCACACCTCCTAATGCTACTGAGTTAGTGCTTACCTTTAAACATGAATTTTAGAAGGAATAAAACAATTCGAACCATACCATTCTGTTCCTTTTCTTCAAATTCATATCCTTCTCACATAAAAATATATTGTCATCACAATAGCTCCAGAAAGTCTTAATTTATACCACTATCAACATTAAAGTCTTAAGTTCAAAGTCTCACCTAAACATCACATGAGTCCCAATGTTCAATTCATCCTGAGACAAATTTCCATCTTTTTAAAAAACTTAATTCTATTACTATATTTTAGACATACCCAATGATCACATTCATCATAGGAAATTTGTACTAATATATCTTGATTCTTCTGTCCCCCAAATCTCCTCCCCTCAACCTATTGCTTGCTCTGTTTTCCTGATATGTATATTTATTGCTATAAATTTCCCTGGTAGGATAGCTTTTATCATGTGCCATAAGTTCCAATGTGTTTCATTAGCATTATCATTTAATTGTAAAAACTGTCTAATCTCTTCCTTAATTTCATCTGTGACCCATTGGTTGTTTAGGTGAATGTTATTTGATCTCTATGTTTTTGTGAAGTTCTTGTGGTTTCTTCTGGCATTAATTTCCTATTTCATTTCACTATGGTGAGATAATATGCATGGGATAATTTCAATTCCTTTGCATTAACTTAAGCATGTTCTATGAGTCTGTATGTGGTCTAGCTTGGAGAACATCTTTTGTGCAACTGAAGAATGTGTATTCTGATGTTGGCTGGTAGAACACTCTATAGACATCTACTAAGCCATTTGTTCAAAGGCTTGGTTTAGTTCTTATATTTCTTTTCCTTTGTTTGTTTGTATGTTTGATTTTTGTCTAGTTGCTCTGTCTGTTTACAGTAGTGGAGTATTGAGGCCCCCCATTTCAACTGTGTTAGTGCTTATTTGATTTTTCATGTCCTTTTCGTGTTTGTTGTATATAGTTAGATATGCTGGTATTTGGTTCATATATATGTATGATTATTATCTCTTCTTCTTGGATTGTTCTCTTAACAAATGTTAAAGACCTTCTTTATCTCTCTTAATCAATCTTGACTGAAAAATTAACTTGTCTGCAAATAGAATAGCTACTTTTGGGTGCTGGTCACATAGGGTATTATTTTCCATCCTTTGGCTTTCAGTCTATGAGTTTCTTTTCAAATTAAATGTTTCTTGTATGTAGCATATTGTTGGATCTTGTTTCTTGTTCCATCCTACCAACCTGTTTCTTTTTATTGGTGACTTGAGACCATTTACATTGATGGTTATAACTGAAATATATTGACTTATCTTTATCATGTAATTTTTCTGTTGTTGGTTCCCTTTTTTTCTTTTCTACTTAATTTCTTGCCTTGCCTGGGGGATTCATTCTATTGGGATTCGTGGAACTGTCTCTTTCTAGAATATCCTTTAGAACATTTTGGGGTGCTGCCTTTATGGTCATGAATTTCTTCAGGTGTTCTTTATGTGGGAGTATCTTATTTCTCTATCAGTTTTGAAATACAGCTTTGTAGATACATCAATCTTGGTTGGAGGTTGTTTTAAGGCTTGAAATACTTCACTCCAAGCACTCCTTAGGTGAAGTGTTCATATTGATAACTCTACTATGATTTTGATGAGTTTTCCTTTATTGGTGATTTGTTGTTGTTGTTGTTGTTGTTTTTTCTCTAACAGTTTTTAACATTTTGTTCCTTGTTGAATTTCTGGAATTTTGACTGTTATATGCCTTGGTGTAAATTTCTTTGATCATGGCTAAATGGAGTTCTTTATGCCTTATTTATCTGTATGTCAAATTCTTTTTCCATGTTTGGGAAATTTCCTGCCATTACTTTTTATAAACAGGGTTTTTTAAATGTTGTTTGAACTATCTCCTGCTTTTTTCATGGACTCCAATCAATCTTATCTAATTCTTTGCATCATCTAGCAAATGTAGGATTGATTTTTCATGGTCCCATGCTATTTTTAAGAAATCTTTATTTTCATGATCATTAGCCACAAACTTGTCTTCTAGATTAGTTAAAACTGCTGCATATACTTTTAATAGGAACAGTTTTAATCTTGTAGGTACTTGCTTAAATGTGTTCCATGAATTTCATTCCATTTGTTGGGCATTCATGGTTTCTATCATTTTCCTAGGCTCCTCTACTTATTTTATCTGCACTACATTAGATTCACTAACCATGTCCTTCATTATGGCCACTGTCTCTTTAGTTACCCGAGAAACTGCTTCTAATTTGATTTTTTTCTAGAGCCTCATTCATCTGCCTTGTTACTTCCACTATTACCATTTCAGAGAGTCCAGGTGAGTAGCTTTCAATTCATTCAACCTCAATGACCCCGAGTTTGACTTTGGTGAGCTGGAAGTCTGGGGTTGCATATTGTTTCTGTGCCTTCTCATTTTCTTTCATTCTTCCTTTCTTTTCTTTCTTTCATTTCTTTTTTAAATTTAGCTTATGCATTAGTGCATGTAAATTGTTTATGGTAGGTGGCATTATTGCTAGTATTAACGATTTTTAGGAAATAATTATTTCCAGAGATGTCTTCCAGGTCTGGTTGGCTTTTGAATTTTGAGTCTGTTGCTAGATCCTATCTCTTCAATTTAGTTGGGATGAAATACTGCTTCCTCTTTGGCCTAGCCCCTGGTTCTGTGGCATTGGCCAAAAGACAGCCATTATTTATAACCATCAGGGCATCTTGGTCTTGGCACACAAGGAAGAACAACTGATTCAAATAACTATGTCACCTTGGCTAAAGTAAACCTGTGCTTTTAAGTCTACTGAAATTCAAGCTGATCCTAGTTTCTGGCTAGGAAGGTGGGATCCAAGTTTTTCAACCTGCAACTCTCCAGGTGCCTCTGGCCAGCTTGTGATTGGCTTCCTTGACCCTGACTGTCTACCATTATTGTGCCTTACCCTGACACTGGGAGACTCTAGATGGAGATATCCCTCAGGTGCTGTAAGTTCCAGGTTTAACTTGTCCCTTTCCAAAATGGTGACTAGCCAGTTGCCCTCTCCTGGGGATGTCTGAACCAGAATCACTCACCAGCCACTGCAGCACACAGCGTCCACTGCTCCATTCCACTGGTACATTTCTCTGTGGAGCTCTTTGGAGTCATCTGTAGTTGCCATGCCTCAGTAGGTCTGAGCCACCTCTCTCATGCTGTGAGCTGGGATTCTGGGGAAAAGTGCCACTTGTCACCTCCTTCTCCTATGTTGTGGTCTCTTTGCTCTCCCTGTGGGCTTCAATGCTCACTTCAGGTCCTTGCTAGGTCTCAGGGACCCAGTTCTCTCCTTCTCTTCCCCATGTTGTATATTCCCATGTCTGAACTCTAAATTTTGGAGAAGCTGACTTGCTGTTGCTCACCATTCTGTCATCTTCCTAGGGCTCCCAGAAGTGGTCCCGTTCATCATGGCTTCACTGATCATTGCTCTAGTGGAGGCTTTCTGTGGTGATTCTCATCCCACATTTTCATTGAACTTTATCTTTTTGGGTGCCCTTTCAGTGACTTTGACCCTATAACAAGTCTTTGCCTGAGCTCTGAGGCTGTCTACTTTGAAACTGAGGTAGACGTAGTCATGGTCCCACAGCTCTTTCACACCATGAGCCTGCAAAGTTAGGATCGCATGGACACTGCCAAGGTTCATTGCTTTCACCCTCTGGCACTAAAGCTGAGCCATTCCAACTCTGCCTGAGTCATAGCTGTGGCACCAGAAAGTGTTGTACTAAATCAGAGTGCAGCCCTGAGCAGAGAGATGTGAGGTCTCACAGGTGCCCTAACTGCCTTCCTTAAAACCATTCTGACCTCATAGAAGACTTAAGATTCTTGTTCAGATAAATGATGTTACTGTAGCCGTTCCACCATTCACTTCACCACTTAAAGGAGGATGCAGTTCCTTTCTAATGTGGGAACAGGAATGTGCAGAATCACTTCAACAAACCTCCTTCTGGATATGTGGTCTGCTCCCCTTGTCAAATACATCAAGACTTCCTTGGTGGGTATACCCACTTCAAGGAGATGATTGGAATAAATTATAAGACTACATTAATGAGATACAGAAATGTTAAATAACTCAACGCTTAGTCCTTTCAATAGACCCTCTGTAGAGTATCTCTGATTGGCAATCAACAACTACAACCCCCTTCAGCCTGAAGAAGCCAGATTGGTCATTCCCCATTTCTCCCTCACAGAAGTTTGGGGTACTTCTTCAGAGGGAGGAATGTTATAGGCAGCTGAGTTAATCAGAAATATTACAGGCAGTCAGACAGGGCTAGGCCCTCAAAACAACCAGTGCAGAAGACCATATATCTTGTAACCTTGGAGGAAACAGACACCTCTGACTGTGGACCAGACCTCAAGATAAAAGATCAAACAAATACAACCACATTCTAAGTGTAAACATCAGGGATTGATATTATAGATAGGTATGGATCACCATGAAGAAGCCAGGAGTCGCCATCCAAACCTACTTCAGCCAAAGGCCCTATTTTGTATTTGTGCTCACTTGCTATGTGACTCACCTCCCCATTTGATCCTGATTTAATCAATTTTACCTGAGTAGTTATACTCATTGGTTGACCATAGCTCTGTTCTACCTCATGACCTCCTGCTTGCAAGTTCCCATTTTCCCCTACCTTACATCTACCTTACCTCATGGTTTTGCCTGTAAAAATGGTTGTGTCTATAAAAATCCCTGGAAAAGGCAGGATCCTTGGCAACCCACTCAAGATCCCTTCTGTCTCTCTCTCAGATGGAAACTTTTTTTTCTCTCAATAAATATATTCTGTTCTTAAAAAAAAATTCTGCCCTCAAGGCCCTGGAACACTGGGTCTGTGAAGACCATGGCAATCTCAAAGATCTCTGAAATGCTTTGAGGGTCATTCTATTGTCATGATGAAGATCACCAAGGTTTTATATATGTGTGTATATATATATATATATATATATATATAGTCTTTATTAGTTTTCTCTCAAAACATACTTTTATATTCTTTATATGTCCTAGATAAGAATTTTCCAAATCTTTAAATTCTACTTCTCTGTTAATTATAAATTGAATTTTTATTTCTCTTTTTATATTTTATTATAAGCCATTAAGTAAGGCATTAGCAGAAGTCATGCAGCCTCCTCAATATTTTAGATTTTTTTTAATCTATTGGTATGGGGGATTGCACTCATGACCACATCCTTGCAAGGCAGGCGCTTATGCCACTGAGCTAAATCCCCAACCCATTACTTTATGTTTAGGAATTTCTTCCACCAAATTTCCTAGTTCATCACTTTTCAATTCTATCTTTTAAAAAATTCAAGTCATGGACAGGACATAATTCAGCCAAGTTCCAGCTCCAAGTTCATTTATGACCAATATCACTCACACAAATCCATTGCACCTTAAGATCACACATCCCAATACTACTGGTTGGAATTAAGTTTCAACATGAATTTTAGAGAAGACAAACTATTCAAACCATAGTATATTCCCTTTGCGACACTTGGATGACTTAGTAATTTTTCTCAGGAGTGTTTTGCCCAAGTTATTGAAGCCATGGTGTCTTTTTTAGGATTGCCAAAATAATAGTCAAGACCTAGGTTTTAAGAATAAACTCATTACTGATCAAGTTGTCCATTCAATATCTCTTTTGCCTCTTGAGAACTAACTAAAACCAATAGAAGAAATCAGTATTCCAAGCATTCCTGCCCTAGTGAAACACTCCAAATAGTCCATCATATACACTGAAGAAGTAAATGTTTAAAAGTAGCAAAGATTATATCAAGTTACTTTAAGGTTAGAAGTGTTTGTTGTACATATGGAAGAGAATGAAGGAACATGAGCATCTAACAAGGTAAATTATCTCAAAATCAGTGGCACATGCCAGAAAAGTTATTGGTAAGGTCAAACCTTGTAAAATGTACAAACTCATTACCGAACTTTGATGTGGGTCACATTCTACTCTAGAACTCATCAAGAATGCAAACAACCAGGCCCTGTCTTTCCAGCCACCAAGGTTTTAGCTACTTTCCCTAGCCTGCAAGTTCCTTAAGCAAGGACAGTGCTTAACACTCTCACTCAAAATAAACCAGTACAATCCCAAGGACATGAAAGGTGCTCAGAGTGTGTTTTATAAGTGGTTGTAGCCACTAATCCTCTCTGCTTTTGCTAGAATCAGAAAGAGGAAAAAAAAGAAATGAGGCTACTGAGCCAGCATTTTTCATTCTGGGCCTGTGTTTTCAAAAAACCCAGAAACACTTTCTTTGAAAAAGTTTTGCAGGTCAGTGTGACTTTGAATACTTTACAAAATGTGTTTTTGTGGTTTTGCTACACATTTGTGATGATTGCAAGGGACAAAGTGAAGCGACTTTTCTGGCCATAGAAATCAATGACACCCCCCAGCCTGCCAGACTATGTTTCCATAAATATGCGTTAGAATCTCATAAAAGAATATGCCTTATGCATTCACATATTAGGTTAACCAAGAGTACAAGCAGCTGCACACATGTTTTATGTGTCTAGAATGCTGTGCTGAGGTCCCGTGATTCAGACCCCTTTCCAGTTCATTTAGAGACATTCTGAAGTGTTTATAGTTAGTCTTCGCAACTTATGGAAAACTAAGCAGCAATCTACCATTTAAAAAAAATAACTATAAGTTGAATTCTTGAGATAACCAAGATTCCTAAACAATGTTATATTCTAAAGAAAATCATAAAGCTACTATTTAAAAATTTAAATTAAAAAACTTTAATAAAAGCAATACACCATCAGTCATGAGCAAAAAAACTAAAATAAAATAAAAGCAATATACCAAAGCTGCCTCCCATGTCATACACCCAGAAATTATTTTGATTCAAGATGCACTATAGAGTTAAAAATTATTTCAAAAAAATTTAAAGTTCAAATTGTTTGCTAAACTCAATAACCCCTTTTCTTTTTCTGTACCCACTCCTACTCATTTGAATTTATAAATTTTTGCTATAATTTAACTTTCCATGGTAACCTTTGAAGTTGTTAGTATGTAATGATCTGCCATTCCACATGAATACAGCATAAACTGAATCCACATTGAGAAATTCTCCACTGTTTTCTACTATTCAATGCATTGTAAAATTCAAAAATATTTTATTGATATCTGAGTTCAGTGACAGTTCATTTATTGCATGGCTTACGAGCACTTCAAAGAACTGTGGTAATGTGAATATAAAGGCTTCACTCTGATTATTCAGTCATGGCTAAAATAACACTTTATATCTAATGCTTGCATTTATACAACAACCTGCTGAATTACCTTTTAACAATTAATAATATCCTAAAGAGAAGATGTCAAGCCAAGAATTGGTGCTGTTCTCTGACTTTAGACAAAAAAGTCTATGTTAATAGTTTCAGAGCAAGATAACACATACAATTGATTCATTTTAGGTATCAATGACTGGATAGGAAATGCCTAGATGGTGGCATTGTTTCTGACTATGTCTGTACCTTGGTCCATTTTCTACTGCTATAACAGAATACCATAGACTTGAGGAATTGACAAACAATAGACATTTACTTGACTCACAGTGCTGAAAAGTCTGAAAATCATGGTACCAGCATCTGTTAAGGGCCTCTGTGCTGTTATAACACGGAAAAAGAACAAGTGACCATGTAGGATGCAGCAGAAGGAAGAACAAACCGATCCATCAGGAAACCATCTGTGTGATAACAAACTCATTGCCAGGTTAACAGTGTCTTAATACCATTACAGAGGCAATTAAATCACCATGTGAGTTTTGAAGGGGACATCCACACCACAACAGTCTGTGGAGATGCTTAACTGAGAGTTAGTCAGCTGAAAAGTCTACTTCCAGTGTGAGTGGACATCATTGAATGACTGGGGCCTGTATGAAACAAAAAGATGGAAGAAGGGTAAATTCTCTATCTACTCTGCCTCTCCCATCTGTCTTTATCTTCTCTTTTCTCCTCCTCCTCCTTCCCTTCCCACCACCCCCAGTTCCTGAAGTATGACACCCTTCTTCTTGTACCATTGGGCATCACAACTCTAGGTTCAATGGTTTTTAGATCCAGGGACTTGTACCAGTTGCCCCCAGGTTCCCAGGTCTTTGGCCTCAACCTGTGAGTATACCCCTGCCTCCCTGCTTTGGAGGCTTTCAGGCTTGGACTGAGCTATGCTATTGCTTTCTCTGATTTTCCAACTTGTAGGTGGCTTGTCCTATCCTGGGACTTCTCAGCCTTCACTGTCATATAAGCCTATACTTCTAATAAACCCCACTACCTGCTGCCTCTCTGCCTATCTAATCTTGTATTTATTCTGTCTTCCTGAAGAACCCCAACTAAAACAACACCAAAACACAGTTTCATACTATAAATTTTATGTACTAATAAAATATTTTAAAATAATCAATAAAGGTTTTTTAATGTAGTTTTCTACTGGTCTTAAACTTGTCAGGTTTTCTTTTTTGTCAACCACACACACTCAACCATCACTGCAATTCTATGTTCCCTTTTAAGATTACTCCATGAAATATGTAGGAATTTATTTAGGGATTGATGAAAACTTGTGCCCAACTTCATTTCTTCGTTTCTTCTCTTGAGAGAAATAGGCTGTTGCAGAGCATAGACAAGACAGAGCTCAGGCTTTGTAGAGATCTGAGCGGAGAGAATTTTTGGACAGAAAGACTAACTGAAGATAACCAGACACTCTCCTACGTACCACAAAGTAGCAGGTTCCAGGAAAACTTTGGCTCAGAAATATATGAGGACCTTAGAGAGAAAAATAAGGAGTCATCTCCTATAAATATATAGTTCTTCCTCTAAGAGGCCAAAGGGAGATAAATAGTCTGCCTGTCTTTTTTCTTCATCTCTTTATTATATTTTTATTAACTTATATTTCCTAATTAATACACAAAAATCATAAATATATGTGTGGTGTTTCAATACATATACACATTATGTAATACTCAAATCTGGGTAAACATAAGTATCTCTTCAAACATTAATCACTTCTTTATTATGAAACCATTCAAAATCCTTTCTTTTGGACTTTTGAAGTGTGCCATACATCATCATTATCTGTAGTGAAATAAAACCAAAACTTATTTCTCCATTCTATTTTTTCTAACCTCCGGTAACCACCATTCAAAAAACCACTTTCAGCTTTTATGAGATCAATTTTTTTGAGATTTCACATATGAGCAAGATCACACAACTTGCCTTCTGTGCCTAGTTTATTTCACTTAACATAAGGACCTCCAGTTCCATCCATGTTCTCATAAATGGCAGGACTTCATTCCCCATCATGACCGAGTAGTGTTCCCTTGTATATATCGACCATGTTTTCTATCCATTTTTTAGTTAATGAACACTTACTTTGTTTCCATTTTGACTATTGTGAATAGTGCTACAATAAATATAAGAGAGCAAATGTCTCACCTATGCTGTGACTTTTTCAGGCCTGAGCTCCGAGTACTGTAAAAAGAGCAGAGAACTGGTATGTTTGCACAAGAAGAGACTATTAGGAGACTTACACTTGCTTTCTTGTTCACCAGAGACTTACTGGGGATAAAGTGTGTCATCTTGTCTTGCTTAAAGAATTTCTTTACTTAGGTTACTAGCTCTGAGGACAAAATAAGAAACAAAGGGAGGGATAGAAGGAAGGAAAATCAGGCTGGACAAAATAACAAGTGGTGAGGAAGATGAGGAAGAGGGGGAAAAGAAGAAGGGGAGGAGAGAGACAATGGAAGGGGACAATTTTCAACAAAAATGCCAAGGCAGTGCTATTCTGGGGGATCTTCTCACAAAATGATGCTAAGATAACTGGACAGCTACCTGCCGAATAGTGAACTTATATACATACCTCATATATAAAACTTAATTCAAAGACAATTATAAACATATATGTAACAACTAAGCAGGCAAAATTCTTACTAAAAATATAGAAGTAACTCTTTATGACTTTGGGATAACACCTAAAGCACAGCAGAAACAATAAATTGAAATTTATCAGAATTAAAGTTTTTTGTACTATAAGAAATATCAAGAAAACATACAAGAAGCTGACCAAGTTTCAAAGACAGCTGTGCTACCAGTAGAGCTACCAGCATGGTTTACACAGATTGTGATTGTGGTTTTAAAATACTCATGGGCTAGCAGCAAGAGGCTAGACAGTAGGCTAAGTAAGCAAGTTGCTAGCACTCAAAGAAAGTATAGTCTCCAGTACTCACTTTCCACGTGACAGGGAGAAAACAGGGAAGGAAAAGGTTCTTAGAGAATGGAGTAAAAGGCAGTAATGGGTCTAATGAAGGAATACCCCACCTAACTAGCCTCTTAGGGACAAAGATACCTGCCACTTCTGGATAGCAGGATTGCAGAATTCCAAGCTATATTCCATGCATTCTCTTTCTAAATATGAGAAGTTTTTCATTCAGTTTTTCAATCTATATTCCACTATATATCAGGTGCATAAAGGGAACATAACACATGTTCTAATTCAGAGACTTCTGGCATAAGAAGAGCCACATTTAGGCCTGGTATAGAGAACTACACATCACTCAGAAATCTTGACCTCTGAGCTTGCTGCTATCAATGAATAAGAGTTGTAGGTTGTACTCCTTGGGCACAGGAAGTTAACAAAATACAATCATCCCTTGTTATCCATAGGAAATTCATTCTAGTACCAAAATCCATAGATGCTCAAGTCCTTTAAATGAAATGGCCTATTTATCATAAAGTCTACCCAGATCATCTTGTACACATAAGACTATCTCTAGATTATTTTTTGTCCTTAATATAATGCTAATGTTATGGAGATAGTTGTTGTATTATGTTGTTTAAGGAATAATGACAAGTCTACTTATGTTCAATATAGATACAGGGTTGTTTTGTTTTGTTTTGTTTTGTTGAAGGTAGTAAAATACAACAGAACAAGATAGAACAAAGCCAAATGAGATGATGTAGTGGAATTACAGAACTTCACAGCAGGTTACCAGGATAACAGTAATAGATACTATAGTATATCTCATTTTCTTCACAATAGTTGTTCTTTCAATCAGGTACAGCAAAATCAAAGGAAATACAGAACCTTATAGAACTTATCAAAACAGAATATTGAATAGAGTAATACCATTAATCAGAACAAAGCAAAACAGTGATAAAAATATTTGCCTTCAAAAAGATGGTAGAAGGAAATCCCCTTTATTTGCTATATTGCATATAGTCAACCTTGCAAGAGATACTCAGATCTCTGGCTCCCACTTGCTAACAGGGTGGGGGGGGGTGTTTGATTCTCAGCCCACTCACTGGTAGGCTCACAGCCGCTTACCAGGGAGGTGAGCTGGTTGCTTGGTTTCCCAGCACCCTAAGTTCCAGCATGGTGCAGATCTCAGGAGACACTGATGGTTGTCTCCCTGGGGTGGCCGCAGCTTGCCAGGCCACAGCCACTTACCAGAGTGGTGAACTGGCTGCTTGGTTTCCCAGCACCCTAAGTTCCCAATGCAGGGTAGTTTTTTTTAATACTTCCAATCTTTGGTTGGTTGAATTTATGGATGTGGAACCTAAAGATCTAGAGGCCCAACTGTGTATGATAACCAGATGAAGGACAGTGTTGTCCTAAAACCATTCACAGACATTTCTGGCTCCTCTCCATCCTTTGATGAGCTTTGATATGGCTGTATTACTATCCTTAGACAGTAAAATGTGAAAAGATTCATGCACAGTACTATGAGGCAATTCATGATTTCCACATTTCTCTCCATTTCTTATAAAGATCATGGAAACGTGTCAAGATGGAGCATCCATCAGCCTTCCCCACTTGACTATAGTCAACAGGAGTTCCTATATTGGACCACAGGGAAAAAAGTGTGATAAAAACTTTATTTGAGTTAAGATGTATGGATTTGGAGGTTGCTTGATATCATCACCCAATCTGCTATATCATGGCTGAAGCACATGTCAAACTGGACTAAAGGAAATCTTGCCCTTCCTTGTATAGATATTATTGAAAATACCCCTAAAATGAGACCCTAACATTAAAAATAACTAGACTTCACAATGTTTGAAAATTTTAAAGTCATAACCTTATTTCTAAATTCTTAATGATAACCTTAGAAGAATCAAGAAAAAGTTTGTGTGAGGATCACAGTTTGTCCTGAGGACATAGTGGAAAGTAAATTCTTAAACATCTCTTTGAACCTCTTATTGAAATGGATGCACTCAGACAGCCTCGTGATAGATGGATAATAAACAGATGATAGATAGATAGATAGATAGATAGATAGAATACTCTCTTGACCAGCAGGCAACCATAGGTAATACTCAGGTGTAACTGTGGATTGGTTTAACATACTCTCAGTCTCAAAAATTTTGTGGTTTATCAGTTCTCTTATGTGAAATTGTTTATAAGTAGAGCTCAAGAGGCCTATATTCTAAGATAATGAAAAATATTATATCTTAATTTTCACTTACCTCTGATGAAATACAGCATTTCTCTCAGTTATGATAATAGAAAAGCGATAATATTAGCAGACCTGTGACTTTGTTACCAGCAGAAATCACACATATTTTCATATCACTTTATAATTGTTGCAAATATTTCAGTATCATTCACTATGTCAAAGGAAATCTATCACCTTGAAATACAATTATAAAAGTACCTTATTACAATACACATTTCTTTAATACACAAAATAACAAGGTCTTGTAGGAGATCTAATAATTGCTATAATTTCAAAGTAGTAAAGACTATGAATAATAATTGAACATACCTGAAACAACAGTGAAATGATATGATACAAAAATACACATGATTTTTACTAGTAATGAAATTGTCAGTACTACTAGAATGACTGTAGTTTGTTTCCTACACTCATAATTCAGGGAAGTTAAATTTCAGAGATTAGCAAAAATAAAAGGATCATTTTCTTCCCATTCAACTTTAGGGAGCTCTCTGGATTCTACTTTACCAATCTCTTGAGTGTTGATGGGCCACAGTTTAAGAATCCTCAGACCTCAGCTTCAGAATCCCTGGGACCTCAACAGCCAATACATGAACCAAACTCCCTGGTTAGATTCCCACCTTCTTGGCCTCTCATTGCCAAAACTGTATGGATTCAAAAGACTCGATTCCTTGCCAATGACAAGAGACAAAATCTGGACCTTCAGAGCCAATGCTATCCAGTCCTTAAGAAAAGGGCCTTTGTCTTTGCTGACAATAGAAGGGATTCACTGTGAAAAGATCATTAAGCACCTTTAATGTTTGGTTAGCTTGCCTTTGAAGGCTCTGGAACACACTACCAGGAGAATTCTTCTCCTACCCTGTGGCAAACAAATACTGCAATGGAAAATATGGATCAAGGTGTTTCTCCCACAGGGATAAACATGCTCCCACTTTATGTCTAGTTAAATGAACCAATTAAGTTTCCTCTTGATTTATACCCGTTTTAGTTGGGTTTTCCATCACAATAATCCTGGTGCCTGATAATCACAGAAAACAAGTTCATTCATCAGCCTTTTCCAATGATTTTAGTCATACTATATTAGCCACTGCTCACTATTTAACTATAATGTATTCATTCTAAAATGGATTTATCATTGGGGTACATTAACATAGAATCATTTTCTCTTCCCATCCTCATCACTATTCTGTTCATTCACAGTATTCTTCCTATTTCAAAGATCAGATAACCAAGCTCAGTTCATCTTAGCTTACTGTTTTGCACATTTGAAGATAATTTCTTAAATACAATCACGATAATCCTGCAGTATGATTCAGAGCATTGAACTAAAAGACCAATAGAGGTTTTATTAATTTCAGGTACTAAATCACTAATAGCTGACTTTATGAATTGGGAACAAAAAAACAAGTTTCAAGTAATACCATATATATATGATTTTTATATGCTATTTTTATATTCAAATGAGCAACCAGCAAAAGTCTGATATTATAACCTATCCTTCACACACATATACAAAATGCCTGAGATCACAAATATACATGAAACAAAGTGTCTTTAACAGTTAAATGAATGGGATTTACTCCATTCCAAAGTCTTGCAGCTGAGTAATCCACCATGGGCTACATAACATATCAGCAATTTAATGCCTTCTCTAGATTAGAACTGTGCTTTTCTTTTTTAATAAAAATATTTGAGTTGTCCTTTTACAAAATTAGTTTGCCATTCCCCCACTTAATCAAAGTTAGATTGAGGTTCGACTACCAGGAAAACCTGGACACCTTAACACCAGAATAGGCAGTTGAGACCATCTTTAAAATCTGTCTCCTCCCGCTGGCCCAGAGGCTTCTGGAAACCCACTTCTCTGGAAACTTCTGTTCTGGGAGCTCATAAAAGATGAAGCCAAAGTTGTCAGCCTCCTTAGATCAGTGTAAGAATTGATGATGTTGGTCAACCAATGAAGCAATTTAAAATAATTACGTAAATGAGGAAACATGTACAACTTAACTTTCAATCTATTTTTATACACTTTTAAAAAATCTTCCAAATTGTTTCAAATCAGCAGTTTGGCTTAACAGAGAGTTTTCTCATCAGTAAGGTCAGATAGCTATACGATTGTTTTTTCTTTCCCTCTTCTCCTGATGAAGGATCTAGAGCCCCCAGGGCTGAAGTCCCAGCAGAAGAGACATTGCAAGTCTTCTGGGGACATGGTGTGTGTACCCTCATTTGTGCAGTGAAAATTCATTTAGGAAAGTGTGTGCTGTAGATGGGGAATAAAAACAACAGGCCCCGAGGAGCCTGCAGCCGAATTCATTACCTGCGGATTCAGCGCTAATGATTTGGAGAATGTGCCGGTGCTTAATATTTCATCTGTTTAGCCACGATGTAAGGACAAGGCTCAAAGGCCTGAATTTCTGCTCTGGGAGAGGTTGAAGTTGGCAGGAAAGAGGCACATTGGAAAAGAATCATTTTTCTCTTTGGCTTCTCTTGCTTCTGAAGCAAAGCCCAGCCCTTGGGAAGCACAGCCGCCCAGGCTGCTGTTCAGAGGCTGGGTCCCGGTCCCAGGCCCTAGGTGCTTTAATCACGGGCTACCTGGAGAGCAACAGAAGAGCAAGAATTGGAGTTTGAACTCTGCATATGGTTTTGTTATGGATCTCACTGACATTTTTGAATATACCAGAAGCGAGGGGTTACTTACATTAAACAGGATGGAAAGAAAAGGGGCTTGGGGAATGACAACTGACTATTGGATCATTCTTAATGTTAGTTCTAACACTCACTTAAACCACAATTGGCTTCAATTGCTTTACCTCTAAGCTCAGCACTTTAGGGAAGAAACAGGGACACTCTCTACTCACAGGGAGTATAGCAATTGCCATAATTTCCCCAAATCAATTCAGGCGATGCAAGATTTTTGTTTAAAACATCTAGATAAAGTAAAACTTTAAATGTTGGTTTGGTTTAAATATTCACCTTGATTTCCCATTTAAATCTTTCACATTTTAGAATTCTTTTTCTTTCCCACCCCTTCCCAAAATGATGACTGGTTAATATCCATATAGTAAAAATATAATAAGAATAGCTAACATTTACATAGAGTGTATTTACATAGAGTGTATTGTAGAGTGATTCTAAGTACTTTACATTTTAAACTCCTCAATATAATCTGAAGAAATAGAGACTAATACTGTTGCTATTTCAGAGATGAGAAAACTGAAGGACAGACAGGTTAAGAAACACTCCAGACAATACAGTTTTGTGGAAGAGGTGGAATAGAATTGAGAGCCAGGCTATCCAGCTCCAGAATGCGTATTGTTAACAGTTATGAGAAGCATCAGTGACCATGGCATACAATTACCAAAGGAGGCTGGGAGTCTTCATTACCAAAGCCTAAGGGAAACCAGATATGCCAAAGGAATGATGTTTAGGACATGCACATGTGTGCACGTGCACACACACACACACACACACACACACACTTCACCTAGCTAGGGAAACTGAGTTTTTCTTCTCAAGTGAAGGTTTGGGTGAGTTAGAGTGGAGGTAGGAGGTGATTCCTGCTACCACAGCCAATCCGACAGTAGCAAGTCACAGAGTTGTTTGTTAAAGGAGTCTTTAAAGTACGCTGAAGACATAACACCATAGTACCAAGTTGAACTTCACAAATTCAGTAAAAATGGCTATTTGATGGGAGCAAAGACCAGTAAGATGCAAATAACTATTTCTCTGATGACATGATTTGATCCAGAGATAGAAACCAAGTATATTCAGCCAAATAAAATAACTGAGTATCCTGCAGACAATTCTCCCATCAATTTATTTAGTATTTCTCCTAAGCACCTGTGGGCAAATGTTGGGCAATGGATGGTTTGAGCCTAGGAAGTGGGAAAAATGCATTGCTAATTAAAAGCAAAGTAGAAAAGATACCCCATTCAGATCAAGAATGTAGTCTGCTCTGAACACAGATTTTATTTTTAAAAGTAGACTCACCCTAGAAAAACAAAATGTATTTTGAAATCCACTTAAATCATGTTTTTAAGAGTATGATGATGAACTTGTGTTTTTGAAAAGCCAAAATGAAAGAAAAAAGGAACACCAGTGGCAATGTTGGTATGCATCAAATAAAACTTCATAAAGAGGAAAAATAAAGTGCAGTTGACTACTTTTTTGCTTTTTTTTTTAATATTAGTATTCCCTATACTGCAACTTCTTTCAGTCTATGTAATAACCCAAACTTAGGCCTTGGCACTGTATAAAGTAGGCGATTTCACTTTTTTTTAAGCCCAATCACATACCTGGCATCTTACAGTTCAGTGTGAGATTTTTCTGAAAAGTGAGATCCACAGATAAACAGCTCCTTCTCATTTATCCCACCCTCTACCTCCTCAGCCTCCAAGTCAGTGAAACTGTGACTTGTGGACCAGGCCCCAGTGCAGTACGCAATCCCCTTATAAAGAGGGTGCTCACCAACTCTGTTTTGCTAGGATCCGTAAACTTGCTGCAGGCGACAGATTGCATAATTTTGCTGATGAATGTTTCATGCTGTTCTTCAGGAGAACACTTCTTTGCTCTCCCTGTAAATGACTGTAAATCCAGCCCAGCCTCATCCCTGTCTTTAGGTTGACCTCATCAGTTGTAGGCATCTTATCAGCAAGAAACAGCCTCTCCTAATGGTTTGATAAATATTCCAGTCTCCCCAGAATCATTTATCAAGAGATTCAAATCATGGTCAGTACTTATAGCAGCTATTACTACAGACTTAATACCAGTTACCCTTTGTACTTATCTCTGTAACCAGAGAGGCTGAAAAGCTCTTTTTATGTCTCCACCCCTGACCACTAAAAGCTGAGTTCATTCAAAATTTCCTTCCACCTAGGAAGCTCATAGACCTGTAATAAAAATTGAAGAAAAGGTTGAGAGAATATAAAATTAAATAAAAGTTTCCCTGGCACCCAATCTCACTCTATAGCCCTAAATTTGGCACAAGAGCAAAGTCTTAAATGGTGGAGAAGAGGGGAGTAGAAATAAACCTCAGTGCCTTTCGCTTAATACAGCATATGGCAAAGTGGTTTCAAGGTGATACAGTATCTCCTTTTGACCTCTTCACTTTAATGAAATTCATTTACAGAGTTTGAAATCTGAAGAATATTGGGATGGGGAATTTTAAAATTTTGCACATAATGAAGGAAATCAAGTACTCTGCCCTGCATAGCCTTACTGGTATACGTTTGATGAATTAATTCTAAAATCTCAATTACTGGAAAGACAGAGAGGAGCTACAAAGTCAACTCTTTACTGTATTTTGTGGGAAACTGGAGCCATGAGACACATTAAGATTGCAAACTCTTTCATTAGGAAAAAATGACACAGTACAGAGCAATGAGGGGCCTCCTCAAGAACGCTCCTAAAAGAAACGCTTGGAAGGAGGTTCCTAAAAGTGAAGACTCTCCATGGTGCCTAACAGCATCTTTACTTCTTTACATTTTGTATTTAGTCAGATCCTCTGTGCAGATTCCCAACCTTTCAGCTTGACTTTTGTAGGATTCACACTTGTGTGCAGCATTCTTCAGTTCTGCCTGGAAATTCTTCCCTTTGTATTTCCTGGTTGACCTTCACTAGCCTTAACATTGGGGAATTATAAAGCACCCATTTCACTGACAAGATCACAGAGATTCGGGTAAGTTTAAGCCATTTTTATAAGGCCACAGAAATACTTAGTGAGATAGACACATCTTGTGGCTATATGCATAGATTGCAAAACCCCGCTCTTTCCATTGTGCCACATTGCTACCAAAAGTCCCGGGATGGGAGCTGGTGGATGTGTGAAGGGAATAAGCCATGCACCCGATGGATAGCTCAGCCTGTCAGTGGCCGTTTCTGAGACATATACTTCTAAGTCAGCTAGAAACTTTGATTCATATGCCTAGCTGTCATTTCTGCACAAAAGGAAATGAACTTTAAAAAATTCTCTAGTTTTATGGCATGTATAAAAATATCCTTTTCACAGTTATTCATTTCTTTCTCCATAGGGTCATGCTCTCTCCATAGTAAGCCAGCTATATTCCCTTGATGGCTTGTCAACATCTGAGGTTGACTTTCCCCAGGAAAGTTCCAGTACCGGTCAGCCTTTGTCCAAAACTCCAATGGTGTGTCAGGGTGAGAGGAAAGGGGACAGACTGAAGCAGGGAAGTGTGTTCTCCTCTGGTTTGCAGTCTCCAGCCACCTCCTTGTTTCCCAGGCTCAGAGCCAAGCCCCTCCCATCCTTGTGATGGTTCCTTTACTGTGAAGCAGGGCTGGGAGCTATCACTATCTGGGATGGCCTGTGACCCCCAAATTGTTCTTCCATCTTTGCACACTAAGTGAGTCAAGATTTGAAGTTGGCCCCAGGACACCTAAGGCCATGAAAAAATGTTTCCTTAAAAGATTGAGAAGAAGAAAAAAAAAGTTCTCTCAAAGTAATATTTTTTTTCTGTAAGTGGAAAAACTTGCTAAATCTATGACCTCAAAGTTGACAGTTGCATAATTGTGGAATGGAATCAATGGCCATAAAAGATTTTCCTCTGATTTTTCAACACTTTTCAGTGCCATATTCATGAGGCAAAGGCACCATTCACTACTGTCTTTCAACCCCTACTGCTTTTTTTGTACAGAGCAACAGGAAAAAAATTCCTGCTGGATTCTTCGTTCATGCACCCAGATTAAATGGTCAGACAGAGGATATGGGGCCACATTCCAATTCCTTCAGAAGCCATTTAGAACTATTTCATGATTGCGACCTTTGTATTAGGTTTCTCAGCCACACCGACAGGCCCAGACCTGCTTCATTACTCTCCTCTGAGACTGATTCTCACCATAGGCCAGGAATCTTCCCGCCTTCGCCTTTTCTCCGAGGAGCTAGTGGGAAAACATGTCCTGCTTTGGTAAATTGTGTTTTCACTCCCTTGGCCTGTCAGACTCTCATTCCCAAATGGAGATTTATCCATAAACATTTTATTGCTTCCTAACACCACAGGAGGCTTCTTCGGTCCATCTTTGCTATTGTACCTCGTGTCTTATCCAGCGCAATGTTTTTTCTCACTGATCTGTATTCTTCTTGTGTGGTCCTTGGGTCTATTTTACTTTTTTTTTCAAAGTTGTCAGGAAACAACCCAGTTCAACAGAAAACTCCGGGGCAGTGTGTGTTAGCAGGGCTTTTAGTTTGTGTTCCTCCTTGTCCTCTCTAGATCCCCCCCACCGCGCTTTTGTGGGGACTGTCAGGGGACTCACTGAAACTGCGGCTCCTGAATGGGATGTGTTCCCCAAATGGCAGTGTGTTCTCTAGGCCAGCGAGTGGCTTCCTTGGCAGCATCTCTAGGACACCAGGGAGGACGAGGTGGAGCACAGTGACCTCTGCGAAGAAAGGCTCTCTGACGCCAGCTAGAAATATCTGTTGTCAGCTGTTGCATAGAAAAGGTTAGGCCTCTTGAAAAGGCTTTAAGGAAGGCAGAATCAGTCACCTGGGCAACGAGGCAAACAGAAAGTCTAATGAAAAAAATAAATCTCAACATAAACCAGTGCCGCCCTCACACAAATGAGCAGCAGAGAGCCTGAAGCTATCTTAAACCTCAAATTTTAAATGGTTTTAAGAGAAAGAAAAAGAAACGAGAGGAGGAATTGTAAACTTAGAATTCAGAGGGAAAGTTGCTTTGGCCTGTCCTGCTCAGGATGCTGAGTGTCTGGAAATATTTTCTGTGCTTTTACTAGGATTACTTGTAATTAACCAGTTTACACAAGGCAGAAACCAACCCAAATCCATCTCACAAACCCACAGCAGCTTTGTTTCCTTCCTGGAGTCTGAGCGTCTTTTGGCCTTAAAATATCCCAAGCCATCAAGAGAATTAAAGTTCAACTTGGGCAAACTCATTAAGGAGATGATGACACTGTGCATTTCTAGTCTCTATCACATTAGCATATAATCCCCTGTGGTTAAATATTTTGTGATAGTAATGCTTTTTTTCCTCTACTTTTTCTTCCCACTGCACCTGACCCACTTAGGTTGGCCCTGCCTTACCTTGCCCAAGGGAAGTTCATATTGTAAACAGAAAGTAGAGTCTTCAAAGATCTCTGGATTGTGCTTTCCAAAACCCCAAACTTTTAGAACCCAGCAAGTGCACTGAAGAACCAGTGGAAAGAAAAGGAATTTATAGTACAGGGTAGCACCTTTGGAGCAGCCTGGGAGAGACCACGGTAAAAGGAATCTTCCCACCTCTCCAGGTAAGTGCAGGAGACAGAGAAGTGGACTGCTTCCACAGAGACAGAAATTTGCATCAGCTTTCTGGCAGTGTCAGGAGAAAGGTCCAGAGTGGCATATCCATGAGATTGATCTAAGAATATATAGTTTCTGATGTTTCTTACCCATCTCTGCTCAGGAACTGAGATTCAAATCTATTCTTCCTGTGATGACCTCAGTAGACTAAGGGTTTGTATCAGCATGTCTGCTATATAGGCAGATTACAATGTCAGAATTAAAATCTAAAGAGAGGAGAAGAGAGGAGAGGAGGGAAAGCAGGAAAGGGAGGGGGAAAGAGAGTTTCAAGATTATTTATCCTACTTTCCTATGTGTTAGGCTAATTGTCCTACAAAATCATTGGTTTGAACCACATAGAATTGCTGCTAATCAACCCTTTGTTGACCCACAAAAACGGCAATTTCATGTGGCTCATCAATAAATAGAGTTTCTTTCCCCGGCAGGTGCTGATCCTGCTGGATCACTAGGGAACTGTGCCTGTCAAAGGCTTCCCTAGTAAAGGTCCCCTACATAAGCTTTTGCCTTCTCCTGACATACTCAGAGCTCTCCTGGAGGCATTGTTATGATTCCTGACAGAGGAAAATCGAGATAGGATGTGACAGAGAGGTGGCTACAAGCTGGGAGCAAGAAGGATTACAAGTTAAAACACAAATCGACTTGGCAGCCTCTTGTTTCCCCTTTGGGAGGTTTGGTGTCCCTAAATAGGGTGCATTCTCCCATCTTTTTGTTTTGTATCTTCAAATGTACCCTTGTGTTTGTTGGAATGTCTCTGAACAGCAGTGAAAAATAAACCAATATTGGTCCCTCAGATGCAGTCAAATGATGAAATAAAATCCTTTCATGGATGCCAAGAAAAGGAAAGGCTGTGAGTTAGGATATTTTAAGAATAATCCATTAAACAAACTAAAAAGTCACAATTGTATATAGACCTATGGGATACCAAAGAAAGATGGAAGAAAGGATATATCTCTAAACAAGAGCCCAGATCTATACCAACAAGCAAATGGAACTTCCACAGAGCAAGTATTTTGCTTTGGAACTTTCAAGCAACTCGAAAATCACCTCTTCTTTGAGGTGATTTTCCCCTTTTTTAGTGGGTTTTTGTCTTTGTACTTTTCCAAGAAACCTTGCTGCGAACTGTGATTCTTCTCTGGGTAAGTTAGACATCAGGAAGCATAAGCTCCTTCTATAGTCAAGGCACTGTCTTAGAGGCTTTAATTGTGTGTAGAAAATACAATCCTGTCCTTAGGATGCTTAGAGTCCAGCTGACAGTTACATTTCTGGGCAGTATTTTTTGGCCTATGCAAATGTCTTGGCATAGTTTCTATCCTTTCTGGATTACAAAGTCCCTAAAGACAATGTTTGTGTGCCTTCCAAATGCAGAAATTTATGCCTAGTGCTGTGCTTGGCACATGGGGCTCTGTGAGTATTTGAAATGAGTTCTCAGATTCGAAGGCTACCTGATGAACAGATGAACCTCACCTGCTCTATACTGTGCTTCTGCTGGAAACCACTACTTCTGTTTCTAACCAACCTCCAAGTTTCCACTGCAAGGGTCAGAGAATTGAGCTCTTTCCCCATCCCTTCTTCAAGACTCCTAACCTCATGACCAAGATAGTGACACTAAACCTGAAGCCCATGGTCCCTGGCCTAGGTGTGAATAAACACAGGCTTTCTGTCTTCTCCCCTCTCCTTCTACTCTGCTGAGTTCTAGGAATTAATGATTTGATTCTCCTTTAAGTACATTTTTAAGACAGTTGTGGAAATCATCTTTTCTCATTTTAAGTTCTCTGCATGACCATTTTTGTTTCTCATCTTCTAATGGTGTGATTTGTTTCTTTCTCAATTCTCTCCAAAAGTGCTTCTATTTGTGAAGAATTTTAAATGCTGACCAAATTAGATCTAAAACTCTACCTGTTGGTTGAGTGGTAGGTGGTATCAAGAGTTAGAATTTTGGAAAGGAAGCATAGTGTTTTAATTTTGGCTTCCCCAAAAACAGGCTCAAAAAGGATTTGTGTGCAAGGATTTTGATCCTGGAAGGCATAAAGAAGGAATAGGGAAGTGTCTCCTTCTGTTCAGGCTACTATGACAGAAAACCATAGTCTGAGGAGATTATGAACAACAGAAACATTTCTTTTTTATTTATTTATTTTTAAATTTTAAAATGTAAAAAGAACAAAAACAATGATACAGAATTTCAAAACAACATAATAGGAGATTAACAATGGTTAATATATTGTGCATTGTTATCTTTAAAATTGTTGCTCAGATTACAAGATATAGGCATAGAAACTGATTAAACAATGAAAGCACAAACCATTCTTTTTGACAAACTAACAGAGATTAGTAGAATATTTAGCTTGCATATATATAATATATAGATATATATTATCTATCTATATGTATATATATACTATATATAATCTTTTCCCTTCTTTCTTTCTTCCTTTCCTTCATCCCAGTTGTTCTTTTCTTTTGAGCAGTTTCCTCCCCTTTCACTTTCACAATATCTATTGTACATTTTGGATACTATTTACTTTTTTCAGTTTCCTTATACTAGGGAAACAAAATGATGTGTACACATGCAAGTCTGATTTATTTCACTTATGAGTATGGTCTCAAGTTGCATCCAACTACCTATAAAAGCCTCAAGCTTATCCTTCTTTATAGTGAGTAGTACTCCACTGTATAAAAATACCACATCTTAACTATTCCATGGTTGATGGGCATTTGGGTTGTTTCCAAGATTCAGCTATTATAACTTGTGCTGCTATAAACATGGGCACACACATATTAATGTGGTAAAATGTTTTCAATTCTTCTTTAAAAATACCCAGAAGGGAAAAAGCTGGGCTGAATAGAACCTTTAATCCTAATTTCTTGAAGACTCTCCACACTGATGTCCACAGTGGTTGCACCAGCCTACACTCCCACCAGCAGAGGAGAAGAGTTACCTTTTTCCCCACAGCCTCACCAGCATTTGTTATTGTTTGATTTCTTGATGATAATCATCCTTTCTGAAGTGAGATGGAATCTCAGTATGGTTTTAATTTGCATTTCTCAAATAATCAATGATGTTGAACTTTTTTCACATATTTATTTGTCATTTGTATGTCTTCATCTGAGAAGTGTATATTCATCTCAGATGCCCATTTTTGGATTGGGTCTTTGAATCTGGGGAGTCTGATTCAATTCTAGATAAAAGTATTTCATCTGAGGGACAGTTGGCTGAAGGTTTTTTTTTTTCCCATTCTGTGGGTTGTCTTTTCCCTCTGTTAATGAATAACAGAAACATTTGTTACAGTTTTGGGGCCTGGCTCTCTGATCAGGGTATCAGATGTGTTGGATTCAGTGATCCTGAGTTGCAGACTGTTCACCTCTTGCTGTGTAATCACCTGGGGAAAGAGGGCAAGAGAGCACTCGGTCTTACCTCATAAGGGTGGCAATCCCATTCCATTTCCTCTTCCCCAATACTGCAGTGAGGACTGTGAACTTTCAAAGCCCAATAATACTAAGTAATAATAATAGTAAGTCCAGTCCATAATAGTAAGTAAAAGAAGGAAGAGAAGAAAATATGTTGAGGGCATGTGCATGAGTAGATGGCCACTCTGAACAACTGAGGTGCCATTCTACTGCGGACACTCTGAGAAACACTGTGCAAATGCAGCTCAAACCCCAAACCCCCACAGGCAAGGAGGCTGGTGATTTATTCACTAGCTCTACCTCTCTTTGGTTTAGGACTATTTCTGGGCATTAATCACATCTTGTTCAATATGCCCCTGAAACCATAAAAGACAGAGAGGGAATAAGAACTTGAGGTGAGAAGTCTTGGCCTACACAAAAAGCTAAACACTGAAGCTGCATGTAACCTCTGGCACGGTTGAGGGATACAGCCAGATATGGAGAACATTGGCTACACTCTGGTACATAAGACAATCTAGTATCCAACAGGACCTACCCCTTACTGATGGTGAGAATATTGTTCCTTGGATTGCACAGGGCAGCTAAGAGTGAGAGAGGAACTGAAATTCAGCCCTTATTGTTTTGCCAAAGTAGATATTTTGATTTGGGGGTGTATTCAGATGGAAAAAACCAGAAACTCTCTTTCAAATTTGCACAAAACTGGCAAATAGGATGACTAACAATATCCCCGGTTACATCACTCCACTATTACAACAGATCCCAAAGCAACATAAGCATTACAAAGTTTGATTTTACATGTCACAGTTTCTTTCATGTGGAAAAGATGACACACCAGAAAAACAAGGCAGGTAAAAGTAGCCAAATTTTGCACTAGGTATTAATTCACTTGGGGAGTAAAGGTAATTCTTAATGCAAATAAAATCTTTGCCACCCTATTCCTAGCAATTCTCCAAGATCTTTTTGCAACAATAATTAATTTGTGCTTATCTTGAGCTTTTTCTCCTGTTTCCAGAGGAGACTTCATCTTTTTTGCTTGGCCCTTTCCAGTGGTACCTTCTACTATTCCCCCTCCCCAACTCCCATACCTGGGATTTAATCCAGGGCCTTCACACTAAGCTACACCTCTAGTCCTTTTTAATTTTTTGTTTGTTTGTTTTGTTTTTAGTTTTGAGACAGGGTCTTGCTAAGTCACTACATTGCCCAGGCTGGGCATGACCTTTTGATAGTCCTGCCTTAGGCTCACAGAGTGCTAGAATTTCAGGCGTGCAGCCCTCCATGTGGCTGCCTCCGGTTATCTTTACCTACTACCAGCATTTACCACAATAGCCATGCTTGACCCAGAGAACATTTTGGCCTGACCAGAGTTTCTTTATCCAAACTCATCTCTGCATGAGTGAATCTCATAGCCTCTCCCACGTTCCCCATTGGAGAAATGGGTCTCCCTTCCCACATTCACAATAGACCTGCTGACTCTGCTGAGTACATTTCCTATCTTGCCTATGCTTCTGGGCAAGGGCTTTAATGTTCTTTTTCTCTTCCACAAACTGTGGTCGGCATGTTTTCCATCTGACTGCTTAATGGCAGGATGCCTTTCTCCACCTCACAAACAAATTGAATTTTCTGATTGTAGATTATTTACTTAGTCTTTGAAATCCTATAACTTGCCCCAGTTATTCATACTGAATGAGTAACTCTTACAGCGTGAAAGGCTCAGGGGTAGTCTCACATAACCTAACTTAAGGCAAAAACTTTTTACATTCTGACAGTTACAGGACATTACAAAGACACCCTTAGAGGACTTTCTGTAACAGTCACTGTTAACCTATTGGCATCATAGAAAGTAAGGGCTGGACAAAGACTTGGAGATCATCCCTGAGTATCATCTAATGTCTGTAGCTTGTAAGCTACTATAGCTCTGATTTGATGGAAAGAAATAATTTTAAGGACCTAAAATATGTCCTTTCCCCTTCTCCCTCTCCTTTTTTCTCTCCCTTCCCCCTCATCTCCCTCTCTTCTCTCTGTCTGAGTTTACTTGAAACGGGATGGAAGGAGATATATGGTGATAAACAGAGCTTCTTTCATGGATGTCCTCACATAAACTTGAGGTTGTCTTTTGTTACTTTTTCACAGCTTTTATAGCAGCTGTGGTAGTGTTAATCTATCCAGGTTCCCTGCAGATACATTAGGTGAGCGATGGCAATTGGTACAGAAATACACTGTGAATAAAAGAAAATTTGGTCAGCCTCATGCACAGGTGAATGATCTTATGCTTGATTCTTTAAGATTTTTTCTAATTGGAACCACTTGAAATCATGGGATAGTGGTTTAGGTATCAGAAAATCTGAGTTCAAATCCCACTGACTAACTCTATGACCTTAGTCAAGTTGTTTTATTCTCTGAGCTTCAGTGCTCCCTTATTTGAGCTAATAAAATCTCATAGAAATGGTAAGATAGGTAAATGTACAAGTTAATGACCACTTCCAGTTCCTGCAACTAGGTTACTGAATGAGTAGGACAATAAATGAGGAATTTGTACATGGTATCTACATTACAATATTCAGAGCAAAGAAATGCTCTGAACTTGATGACTGGGCTTTTATTTGCATAATTCTTCTATGAGATACTGTAATGTATAACAGAACACAAATCTATAGTACTACAATGTTCAGTACAATCACCAAAAGTTACAGTTCTGTATAAACAAGGTATATTATGCAAAAAAGACATTGAGGTTCTGTAAGTAAGATATATAGAACAACAACAAAAATATATGAGTCTAAAGTCCAAATGGCAGATGGAAAGTCCTAACAGTGCACCTTGATTGTAAGTCTGAACAGTCATTAAACAGGTAGGTCATTATATGAGGAGTATCTGTATAAGAAAACTAATGTAGTATCAAGTACCCTATTGATTTTAGATCTCACCTCCTGACTCTCTTACATGACTGTATTAGGAACTCTAACAAAACGTTCAACATTTTTTTCCCAAGTTTTTTCACACTGTCCATGAAGATTGCTGCTATTTTTCATATTTTCTGTCAAGATAGTATTTTTGCACCCTGCAAGCCAGATGCTGGGGTTCATATTTCAGAAAGTTGTAAGTGAGCTAGTTTCTCTCAGTACTCATAGTATTGGAGTCTGCACTAGTAGGAGAGTTCGGCCCAGTTTCAGGTTCTGTCCATTCCAATAAATCATTGCTTCCAGATCTGAACTTCATCCCTTTATCATGAGGAAAATAGAATGAACAAGTCTTCCTAACTTCCTCTCTGTGATTTATGGATTATCAGTTCTTACATCCAACTCTTTGATTTGAGAGATGTCACCCCATTTGTCCTCATTGTCTCAGAGGTTGCTGTCCTTCCTCTTGGAGCAGAAATTGGCAGAAGAATGCATCATCAGCCTTTCTCCATTGGGATTCAGTGGTAAACACTCTTGGCCAACACGTGGAGAATCGGGAGTTGTTGGAGGGGTTTATCTTTATTTTCCTTTAATGAAATAATTTTGGAACTTTGCTGCAAGTCTTTGAGGAAAAAAAATTCAGATGTTCATTTTGGCAAATGCCAACAGTTGCTGGACAACTCTAAGGAGTAGATGGGCAGGAAGTTTTTTTTGTTAAATACTCTGCTGTGTCTGGAGAGACATCTGCTTTCTCCTCTTGCATCCATGTGCAAAGATACGCATGGGGCAGGCTCACCATGGAGTTCTCTGTATGGCAGAACCAGCAGCTCATAACTACTCTACAGCTCAGATTCTCCTGGAAGTGTGGTGAGTGCCATGTGTGCCATAGGGTTCACCAGCAACAGAGCCATGTGGTATGTACATTCCTTGTCAGAATAATTTTTTAAAGAGTAAAATATGGTATAGTACATAGCATGTCAAAGGAAATGAATCATATCAAAATACAATTATCAAAGTATTTTATTATGATACAATTTCTTTATGAATATACAAAATAAGAAGGCTTTATAGCACATCTAATAATTACCATACTTTCAAAATAGTAAACAGTATAAATTATAATTAGAGATATCTGAAATAACATGACATAAAAATACACATGATTTTTACTGGTAATGAAGTTGTCAGTACTACTAGCATGACTGTGGTTTCTTTTCAACATTTGTAATTTAGGGAAGCTAAATTTCAGAGATTAGTAAAAATAAAGGCATCATTTTATTGTCACTTAAAAAGCTCTCTGAATTCTACCTTACCAGCCTTTTAAGTGTTGATGGGCCATAGTTTAAGAATCCTCAGACCTCAGCTTCAGAATCCCTGGGACCTCAACAGCCAATACATGAACCAAACTCCCTGGTTAGAGATTCCCACCCTCTTGGCCTCTCATTGCCAAAGCTGTATAGATTCAAAAGACTTGATTCCTTGCCAATGACAAGAGACAAAATCTGGACCTTCAGAGCCAATGCTATCCAGTCCTTAAGAAAAGGGCCTTTGTCTTTGCTGACAATAGAAGGGATTCACTGTGAAAAGATCATTAAGCACCTTTAATGTTTGGTTAGCATGCCTTTGAAGGCTCTGGAACACACTACCAGGAGAATTCTTCTCCTACCCTGTGGCAAATACTGTGATGGAAAAGACAGATCTGAGTGTTTCTCCCACAAAGGATAAACACTCTCCCAGTTTATGTCTCTGCGGCAGCAAAGTTCTTGTGCTAGATCATGCTGGAAGCCAGTTGAGAGGGAGACAGAGAGAGAGAGAGAGAGAGAGAGAGAGAGAGAGCAGAGACACAGAGTCTGAGATCGAGACCCAGTCAGACAGAGACAGAGACAGAGTGAGCAAGCTTGGGATTTTCATGCAGGACTCTGGCTGGGTGTTCTCAGCATTACCTTCTGCCTGTTTATTCTCTGGTGCTTGTTTTTGTTTATCCCCATCCCTCCTCCTCCTCTTCCTGGCTCTGATTCAGCTCTGAACTGGAGCCCCAAAGCCCTGAGACAGACTTCCTCTATGCACCCCTCCTGAAGCCATCCAAGGCTCTGACCAGGGGAGACAGAAGTCACAAGGACTGCATAGTCACCACCACCTGCCTCCCTCCTCTTTGCTCACACCCCAAAGGGTCTCACTTAGACTCCTGCCAAGCCTGACAGCTCTGGAAGCTGAGAGGCTTCCTTTGACTCCGTGCAGGTCTCCACGCTGTGCACCGCTGCCAAGCCACTGGGCCGGCTTTAGGAATGTGTTTTTAATATTCATTGTTCACTCTGTCTGTTACCGATGTGTGCACTGCAATTATTGTAATTCTTTGCACATGTGTTGTTAGGAAATGAGTGCCTTTAAAGCTATGCCAGGTTATTTTTTTTTCTTCCTGAAACCCAGATATATTATTTCTACCTATGTTTCAGTTAGTTTACCACGCTTCTTTATTTTATTTCAAAGATATTCTGGGCGGCAAAGAAAGAGTGGAGTGTGCACAAAGCAAGGTCCGCCTGCTTTCCTCGTGGCAGAACAGTTGCTTTTGATTTAGGTCTGTGTGGTTTCTACCTCACTCTCTTGTTTTCTTCTTTGCATGTGCTCCAGGCCGCCTTTCAGCTATCCACAGCCCACGTGTTGCTCCCAGAGCAGCCATCTGTACCCAGGGGAAGGGCACACATAGAGTGTGCAAAACACAGACACACATATGTGTGTGCAGACAGAATTCACTTGGAAGGTTTCTTAGATACTAATTTTTTCCCTTTTAGTAAGGGAGGAAGGGAACCCTAAAATACCTCTCTCTCTCTCTCCTTTCATTCTTTTCTGCCTTTTTTCTTTGTTTCCTCTTTCCTTCTTTCATTGTCTTTTTAAATTTAGTTGGGACTTTCCTGACATAATTTAAAAACTTTAGCCATTGAGGTATACAAAAGGATATGCTCCTTCATTAATTCTGATCCTTTTTATGCCTTTCCTTAATTTTTAATGCAAGGAAAAATAATCCAAAACCAGATTTTATATCCGCCATTACTTTTTGTTTCTTAGGGCAATGACAAAAACTTAACAAATTGAGAATGACCACTGCATACTTTGAGAACTCAGTCTGAGATTCCCAGAAGTCAAGTAAGAATAAGACAGGGCGGGTGTCCACCTGGCAAGGCTCCCCAGCCATCCCACGTGCATATTTCTTTCTTTGGAAATTCTCAGACTGCTCCTTTTTCGCCAGGCGGAGAAATCTGATACGGTTGCACCCCTGCCTGCTAACCATTTTACTTTCATTGTTAACTATATCCATTTGTCTCCTTGAAACATTATTATTTTAAGGTGGCAGGGAAGCAGGGCTGTTTGCTGCATAATGGTGCTGTAGCTCTTGTTGCCAAGAAAGAATCAAAGAAATGGACGGTGGCTAATGTGGGAAATCACACCGGAGAGAAAGAAACATGCAGAGAAAGACAGGGATAGAGATGGGGGGTGCAGAGAGATGACAGGCAAGGGAAAAATATCAAGATATAGAAAACAGAGACAGGGACCTGCACAGAAAAAACAGGATTTCCATGCAAAAAAAATTCACAAAAGTAAGCTATAACTGTTGCTAGGGAGCCGGGAAGAAAGTAGACAGGCACACCATTTACTAAAGATGTTTAATATAAACCAGCATGTCTTTGTATCATTTCTCCAGTGAAAGGGCTGGATAAAAAGGAAAAGAAATAGGGTTGGTCTTCTTTAACACGGGCAATTTTAATAGCAGGCTCTGTGAAGAGTGAGTTTTAGCTGTTTTGATGGGGGCATGTCTCAGGTCAAAAGGTCTCAGCCCAGTTTCAGGGCCAGGGCTGTGCCCATCCAGCTATGGGGATCAGGTTACTCTGGCTTAGGAAAGCACTGGAATATATACTCTAAAGATCTGTATGGGTGACCAAGGAACTTGGCTTTATCATTGCTCAGGTCTGAGGCTGGGGAGAAGAATCATGGTGTAGAGAAGCAGTACTTGGTACTGCTAGGAATGGGATTGGGGGAAGTAGAAGGAGTCAGTGTACTCCAGGATCTCCTGAATCGTGTGTTAAGGGGCGGGGACAATAGTTACTGGCTATTAGCTAATGCACTTGTAGCAGTAGGCAAGTCTAAAATCTGCAGGGCAGCCTCGCAGCCTGAAAAATGCTATCAGGGGTCCACATTGCAGTTCTGAGTTCAAACACAATCAGCATGTTTTTGGGGTTTTTTCCCCTCTTTTGGTAACCTCAGCCTTTTCTCTTCAGGGTTTCAACTGATTGGGTAAGGCCTGTTTAAATTATGGAAATTGATCAGCTTTGTCCAAAGTCTATTGCTTTAAATGTTAATCACATCTAAGAAAACATCGTCACAGAAACATCTGTGCTGGTATTTTGCCAAACTACTGGATATTCTGGCTGACACAAAAAATTAACTGCCATATAACTCTATGAGATAACCAGGGTGGATGATGTCCACCCATTCACCAAGCACACATAGCAAAGATACTGAAGTAGGAGATAGGCAGATCTCTGCATTGGAGTCACTATGATAAAAACTGGGACCTTTATCTATGTTATGAATTGGAAACTGGTGGTCAACTTAATGCTAGCTGGATTACATAAGCATGGCGCTGAGCGTAGATGTTCTACCTAAGGAAAGTTGCCAGTATAAATAGAGACGTGGAGAAGGAGAAGCTATTCACGTTAGTTGCATTAAGGTATCGAGGTGTTATGGGTTCTCATATGAGTTGCTGTTTGAGCCGTTGGTTCTCCTGAAGAAGCTCTAGTCCTCACATCAAGCTTTGCTTCCTGGCTCTGGAAAGGAAGATGTCTGCCTTGGTCTCCAGGATGAGCTTGTCACGTTGGCTTCCTGGCATGTGCTGGACTATGCTTGTCGTCAGAGGAGCTCGGGGCCTCCGTGTCACTGAGGATGGCTGTGGTGCTTTTCAGGACAGCCGTGGACTTCGTTGTGAGTGTGACTTCTTGGCTCCAGCGTAGAACCCTCAACCTACCAGCATAGCTCTTTCACCCTGCTGGCATAGACTTTCTAGTTTCCACCGCTGACCTTTGGGCCTTCCCAGCACGGATCCATAAAAGAGACTGGCATGAGTCCTTCTTGTGGGCTCTAGACCCCCAGTTGGACTAGTGGGAGGCATTGTCATGAGCACTGGGTCTTCATCTGGACTCATGTGGGACATTGCTGTGGGATTCAGGCCTTTGGCTAAATATTCTATGTCTTTAGTGATGTGGATAGATTTCCTGCATATTCTTGTGTTAACTCTAGGTGACCATCATAAAATAATATTATAAACTCCAAGTCCTTATTCTAATTGTTCTCTGTATAACCCATGACTATGACAATCTAGCATAGTTGTTGCTTTGTTCTGTCCTAAGAAAATATCTTCTACAATTAAGTCATTGAAAAGAAGTTATTCTAAGGAAACTACCTCCATTTGAATTCACTCCTCCTCTCTAATTCTGACACTCTTTTTTCAAACTTTTTACTCTATTCAAACTATTTACTCCATTCAAACTTTACTCCCACTATATCCCTGGCTTCATCTGTCTGCATCTGGGGACAATGCCTCAGACTAAGTTCTGATGTTCAGTCAGCGGTCTAATACTCCAATATGGGTTTCAGAAGGGCTAAAAGAGGCAACTCTATTTCCGTGTTGGAAAAGAAATATATGTGTGGCAATTCTTGTTTAAGTTTCTCAAACGTAAAACCTGTGTTTACTTACCTCCTGAATGGGATTGTTAGTTAGAAAAATTAATCTGAATTTTAGATAGATATAAATTTTAACACAAATAGACCCATACTTGGGACATACTTACACTTAAAAATCATTCATTTTTGATCTGAAGTTGATTCCCAGTTAGATTTGAATTTCAAATTAATAACAAATAATTTTAGTATAAATGTGTCTCATGCAATATTTTAGAACACATGTATACAAAAATTATTCCTTGTTGATCTGAAATTGAAATTTAAGCATTTTGCATTTTATCTGGCAATCCTCCAAAGTAACCTGAATCATAGACACCTCTCCAACTCATGCAACACTTTTGTCCCAGAGGTAATATAACCTGATTGTCTGTCTATTAACAGTTATTTTATCTGTTCTTTCTTCAACAATCCATCGGCTTACTCACTGTCCTCAAGTTTCATCTAGCCATAACACTCAACGATTTCCGAGACTCAGAAGTATTTTGTCTCCAGAATGCCTGATGTTCATTGTCTGTGGCAAAAACAGAAGGCCATAGACTGGGGACATTCCAAACAACTGAAGTTTATCCAGCTCACAGTTCTGAAGGTTGATATCTCCAAAACCAAGCACTGCATTTAGTAAGAGCCTCCTTGCTGCATTAAAACAGAGATAACAGCATGTGAATTTAGGTCTCTCTTCTTTCTTTTATAAATCTAACACAATCATGGAGGCCCCCACATTCATTAGACCCTAATTATCTTGCAAAAGCCTTGCCTCCAAATACCATCAACATGTCAATGTGGGGAATGTGTTTCCAACCAATGAACTTTTGAGGGACATAGTAAGTCATAGCACCTGCCACATGAAGTCATGTTTTTTTTTTTATTTAAAGAGAAAAAAATATGAAAAAGGTAGAAGTAATACAGAATTTCAAAAAAAAGATAAACAGTAAGAAATCACTAGTTGATAAATTACATATTGTTCTCTTAGAAATAGTTGTTCAAGTTACAAAATTAAAGCATACAAAGTGTATATTCAAAAAGTGAGACTGTAAGCAGCTATGCATGCATGAGTCTTTACATGTATTTCTATTTTTTCTGTATTAGAGGGAAAAACAAAACATAGCAAGACAAAACAAAACAAATTCCTATAAAAACATGAAGCCAAAAAGTCATATAAAACCACAGTACAAGGGGATCTACAATGGTTACTGTGTTGTCTCTTATTATCGTCAATAGAATTGTCTATATCATCAGGCATAATTGAATATAGCAGTATAATTGAGTTTAGCAGTGCATAACAATCTTAATAAAAACAAAACATTGTATACAGTATAAAACTTCAAAGGCAGGTAATAATCAAACTAGAGTGGGTATTCTAGTGAATCTTATCTTCAGTGTAGTTGCCTATACTCTCAGACATGATACTATCAATCATAACAGTTTTGAATAAAATCTATCAATACAAAACAGCAATCTAACAAACCAGATTCAATTAAGATCACTCATGGTAAAACAGTGTAAGTTATACAGAGCTTTAGATTAAGTTAATAGGAAATTAAGGATGATTACTGTACTATATCCTGCTATTTTCGGGATAACTGTCTGTGCCCTCAAATCTAGTACAAGCAGACAAACTGGAACAGAATATAATCCATCTAAGCAGAGTGGTGTAAGTAACGTGACTTTTGAATCCTTGTACACTATTAACAATATCCTTTACCTTCTTTTTTTAGACTATCCCTCCCCTTTCACTCCCACAAGGTGCTGCACATTTTGGGTCAGACCAGCTCCCTCAGTTTTTAGATTGGGAGGGCAAAATGCTTTTTGCCTAAGTGATTCTGAAGCTTCTCACTCCTGAACTTGATCTCACATTGTATTCCTTTACCTACAAAAGCCTCAAGGTTTTCCTTTGTTATAGCTGAATAGTTCTCTACTACATGTAAGTATCCTTTCTTTCCAACCTACCTGCAGGTGATGGTTGAATTGCTCCTATTTCTCTCTGGATCCCTATCACATAGAGCATTGTTTTATCATATTTCATTTTTGGTCCATAAACCCTCTCTCAGGTTGATTATAGTTCCTATACAGAGCATATCAATGGACCCTACCTCCTGATCTGCTTTGCCTGTCTTTTTTTTTTCTTTTTTTTTTTTTTTAGTGTACCAAGGCCATCTATGTTAGAGATTATAGACAATCTCCTCTGCCTCATTTCTGCTATGCTATTTTTCTGCCTTTGTCTGTCTACTTTTCTCCTTCATTCTACTGCCTGCCCTGTTCATTGAGGCCTTTCTGCCACTGTTCCTAAAAATCCTGGTATTTTTTTCTCTCTCTCTAGAATATACTTCAGCATTCTCTGCAGGGTTGGATTGGTGGTCACAAACTCACCCAGTTCCTCTTTGTCATGGAAGCATCTTGTTTCTCCATTAATTTCTAGTGACAGTTTTGCAGGGTACATCAATTTGGGCTGGAGGTTATTTTCTTTCAGGGCTTGGAATACTTCACTCCAAGCTCTTCTTGATCTGATGGTCTGTGTTGAGTAGTCTGGATCTTGATGGGCTTTCCTTTATGGGAAATCTGTTTCTTTTGTCTGATGGCTTTTAATATTCTGTTTTTATATTGAATTTCTGGTATCTTGATTCTTATATGTCTGGGTGTAGCTCTGTTTTGGTTGTAGGTGGCTGGAGTTCTGTATGCCTCACATAACTGAATGTTGTTTTCTTTTCCCATGCTTGGGAAGTTTTCCTTAATCATTTCTGTGAATAGCCTTTGTAATTTGCCTGTATGCATTCCTGCTTCTTCATTCACATTTCTTATTCTTAAATTATAGATTCTCTTGTCATCATCTAGCCTTTGTATTCTTACTGCCTGTTTCCTTTTTATTTTTAAGAGATCTTTCCTTTCATGATCACACACTGCCAACTTGTCTTCAAGTTTTGATAGTCTATCCTTAGTTTCTTTTAAGTCATTTTGCCAGCTTTCAATGGAGTTTTTAATTTCCTGGTAGTCTCTTTGAATCTGCTTCATGTATTCTATATTTTCTTTTTATTCTTTATTGAATGTTTCTCTCCTTTTTTTTGTGTTACTCCCTTCTTCTGTCTGTATCATCCTGAGAGATGCTTCCTGAGAGCATTTCTTTTATTACTCTACTCATATCCTGCTTTACCTGATTTAATATTTCAGTTTTGTGCTCATCTACAAGGTCCCAAAGATATCTCTTAATGTCCATTGAAGCCATGTCTGATGTTGCATGTTTGCTGCCCTCAGTCTCATTTGTTTTTCCCTCTCCTAGATCAATGCTCTTAGGGTTTTGGGCTAGGGGCTTTTTCTTGTTTCTCTCTCTTGTCATGCTTTTGGTTTCTTCCATACAGGTGTATAGTGGAGGTCTCAGCTCCTTTCCTTGTTGGCTATGGTTCTTCTGAAGCATGCTGGAGAGGGATTTCTGCCCTCTCCTGTTTGCCATTGTCACTGAGGTGTAAGCAGAGGCTGCATATGCTGGCCCTTCCCCACCAGGCCAGTCAAAGTTCAGGGGCCTTCACAAGGTTAGTATGTGCTAGGCATAGGGAATCGGTTTGGGATGGTTTATTGGATCCCAGCCAGGGTTGTGACCCAGGCCAAGCAAATCCCACGGATCTGCTCTGGGGAGGGAGCAACCAACTGAAGTCACCATTGTTCCTAGTCCAGGCTCCTCCTGCCCAATTCCAACATGTCACCCATTTGGTCACGCCCTTCCTATGGAGGGGGTCTTATTCCCAGCATTGTCTGTGGATTAATGAAGGTCCCTTCACCAGCTCTGTTCTCCACTGGGCTCACCAACACCTGACATCAGTGCAGCTGTGGCTCCTGTGAGTGGTAGCTGGAATGAGTTTGGATGCTCTGTGGGTCGAGGCGGGTTGCAGCCGGTGTAAGTTCAGGCAGCTTGACAGGTCACAGTGGAAAGCACCATGTCTGCTAATTTTAGCTGGTCCAATTGTAGCCCCGAGACTGTGTGTTTGAGGAGCTTTTTCATTTTAGTTTCTTCCTGTGTCAAGAGGATCCATCTCCCTCTGTCTGGATCTCTCCAGGATGTTTTATTCTGGCATATGAGTTGTTTCTCCCAGTGGGGCTCTGTATTTTGCTGCTCACTGATCAGCCATCTTTAGCTCCTCTCTATTTTCTGTTCAGGTTAATGGCCATGATATCCCACAGTGCCACGACCCGCCGGACGGACTTGGGTGGGTTGTCGGTTAAGCAGATGAGCGGGTCACTGAGCACCACATACTTGAAGGTGTGCTTCTCGGAGTGTGACACCATGATGCACAGCTTGTAGGCGCAAACGGCATCATAGACCTCGAGTGGCAGCTGCGGCCTCAAGAATGTGTCCAGGCAGCTATTGGTACACGTGGGGAAGCTGCACTGCACGGGACTGGCCATGCGGCATTGGGGGCCATGCAGGGACCGCAAGCGCCTTCCCCAACACCCCCGGTGGCACCTGCGCACCACACAAGGCTGGCCCCGCCATTCTCCAAGCACACGGAGGAGCCTGGGCCCTGCTGCTGAGACTGACTGCCAAAGTCATGTTCTTTAACTTACAACATATCTAAATATTAAGGCCATTCATTAAGTCTCTTAACGTACTGACTTCAAGTCAGAAATCATGAACTCTTGCTATAAAGAACGAAATATTAAAATTTTTAGGCTTATAGAGCTATACAGTCTCTGTCACACTTAAACTCTTCCTGTTATAGGAAAGCATTCATGGACCTTGGACCACACATTCATGAATGGACATGGCTGTGTTCCAACATAACTTTATTGATCAAAGCTGGTAAAGGGCATACATTGGGCCCACAAGCTGTGGGCTGCCAATTGAAGCCTAAATCCCAGCTTAAGAATTATTATCTGTAAAACTCTACCTGACCTAACCAGTTTGAAGCAACTCTTCCCTCATTCCACATTCATACTTATTTTAGGCCTCTTTTATGGCAAAGACCACAATCTGCCATATACAGAGTTCTTAGTCATCTCTCTGTGTGCACGCCCACCATGCCTTGCAGAAGCTGCCACAATCCTTTACACTAGATAGATACTTAATAAGAATGTATAAGTAGGAAGAATGATTGAAAGTCCCTGGAAAGGGGTCTATGGAAAGGGCAGAGGCTTGGTCAACTACAGCTTCCTGCTTCTCCACCAAGAAAAGTGTCAGTTTCCTCGAAAATTGCAGCCCAACGCCAGTGCCTTTTGGAGAAGTCCAACTTCCAGGCCTGTCAGCCATCATTTAAAACATACAATGTCTACCCTTCAAAAATAAATTAGCTAAACATTCAATTCCCCAATCAGGATGGTTGGTATCACAAATGAGTTTGGTCTGAAGTCTTTTTCCTTTTTGAAACACATCCAAGTTTTAAAATAGTTTCATCTGATCTGAACTGCCAACACATTCTTCCAAAATCCTTCCCTTGAGAGAACCTCATTACCTGCTTCAGCTCCAAAACCACATGACTCCAAAGCATCTGAGCTGCTCATAGTGAGCCTTGAAACAGCTGGGCCCTGAGTGCCCCAGAGAAAGGGTTTCAGAGCTGGGAAGAAAGAGCTGAGAGAAATAGCAACAGCACAAGCATTGCTCCAGCAAAACAGTAAAGTTTAAAAGCCATTTTAAGTTAGCTATTGAAAATTGCATGTAAATTTATTTCTCTAGATTTTTGGTATTTTTATATGATGTATTGTTCTGTGTCAATTACATGATTTTGTCTCTAATCTTTTGGGTGTGTGTCATGTATTAATCTACTGTACAGACTTTTCAAGAGAAGAATATTATATTTTCTGTTATTTGCATACATGCTAGAGAATTATAATACCAAGGCCACAACAAATTTAAATAAGTAGATAAGTGAATATATAGAGTGTAGCAACTTGCTAGTGCCCTTGTCTAGGAAATTAAATTACTCAAGTTCATTTTTCAAAAAGAATCTTTCCTCTTTTTGAAAACCTATCTCACCTCCTTTTTACTACCGGTTAGTCTTCTATTCTAACTCTCTTGCAATTTTCAATGCAATGAGAGAGGTAAAGCAATAAATTTTCTCTTACAGCTCTGTTTTATAAGTTTTAGCCCATTTATGCCAAACATTGAAATTTTTTAAATTTTTGCATGAAATTCATGTTACCTAGGAAAATTTAAGGAACAAAAATTTGAGGAGAATACTTTTCATTATGTTCCCATTGTTATAAGTGAAGCAAACATGGATCACTAGGCACTGAAGAGTTAGAGGTTCTTTTTGACAGTGGTACACAAATGTTACACTGTCACCTGTGGTTCGAGAGGAAAGATCCATTCCACCTAAAGCCACATAGGAGCTGCACCTGGATACAAGGTAACAGTAACCTGGAGTCATAGCTGGCAATTTATGTATGACAAACAGAGTGGGGTTAGCTAGGTTTTCTAAATTGCTTGCAACTGGCTAATTTGAATAACTTCCCTGGTCCCAGGTATGAAGTTGTTCTTAGTTGCCCAGTGTCTCAAAAAGGGGAACTGATCAGCCTCTAACTAGAACCACAAAATTGGGTCAAGACAACACTTTAAACAAACAAACAAAGCTATAATTACAATCTATGACAGATTTTAAGACAACCCGCATGTAATAGAAAGTGTTTTTCAAGAAAGCAGGGCACTGATTATATTGTTCTTGTCATTGTACTCTAATGCCTAGTATATCAAAGCTGCTTGCCACATTTTCCTGAATAAATTAAATAAATCATGAGTTTCAGCCCTATGTCATGGCATAAATGTGATCCAATGAGACTGCTGACCTGTGTGTTCAGTAAGTACTGAGATCTACACTCAGGGAAAAAGTGGAATAAACCTCCAATTTCAAAACCAAAATGATAGCATTGGTCTGTCAAGACATTATATGGGTAATATGGATGATTTTCATTTTGTTGGAATGGCAGACATAGATAAAACAGCTGGGTGTTTATTGGGCTGAGAAATCTGAGACCAAAGTAACATTTAGGGGTAAGAAAAATGAGAATGAGAAAAATTAAAAGTGGCTAAATCCAGCTAAATTGAAATGGTTCTACTGTCAAATAGAAAACAAGAAAACTACAACAATCAAGAATGAAAGGAATATAAGACATGACACTCCTTAACAGCAGCTCACACACTTTGGGATAAGTCACTGTGTAGTGATTGGAGAGGACAGTCCAGTGATAGTGAACACTTTAGAGACCCACTTATTATCGCTTATTTCTTATTTCCCATATAAAAAAGTGGGAAACAATGTCCTGGGATGTAAAAATGAAGTTACTAGCCCAAATGGTGCTAGAAAAAAGTCTTAAGGAAATATTACAACCACTATGGTTTTGCTATAGGAAGTGTCACAGAATGGGGGTTTAGTGATAAATATGTTTAGAAAACTCCAAGTCAAACAAATTTAAATTGCTTTTTGATCATAGGACTAATCAAATGCTTTATTGTATTAGCCCAGTGTTGGGAATCTCCAAGAGGAAATTGTGATGTGAAGATGTTGGCCATAGAACTTCCCCTTCAGGCAGGAGCCTCTGTACCTTGTATTCCATAATTCTATGGAACACTCTTTCATAAAGCCTATGATACTGGGATTATTTTTCCCCACCTCTGTTATTTTCCTAACAACCCAAGTTATTTTGTTCTGTCAGGGAACTAGAGTCTAGAACATACAAGGCCATCCTATCCTTTAGGGACTAACTATAATATTGTCCTCAAATCTAATACAGGATATCTATGCCCTCTGAGAAAATGTGACTACCTCATCCTTTTTGATGTCGTTGGGACAGAAAATATCAGTTCTCCTCAGTGTCAAAAAAAATGAAATTAAAAAGATAGAAAAGATTCAAAGTCAGCTGTGGTAAACAATTTTTTTTTTTGATACCAGAAACCGAACTCAGGACCTTATGCTTGCCGGGCAAGTTCTGTGCCATTGAGCTACATCCCCAGACCTAGAGAACATTCTTATCCTACTGTTAACTCCTGTCCCTTTATTCTTCCATCATCCACTTCTAGGAAAGAATCAGACTTAAGGCCTGGAACCAATGCAGCAAGTTAAGAATGCCATTAGCAACTAGAGTTTCAATTTCTGCAAGCCTTTGCAAAACTCTGCAGTACTCCTATTGAACATTTAATTAGGACATCAAATAATATCGAATATTGGGATTTAATTGCCTAGCTTAATGTGTTAAGGAGAGGCAAAGTCTGTAGTCAGCATTCCAGAAACAGCAGAATATGATAGACACACCTGTAGCCAATTGATTCTCTCAGGAATTCTGAAATAAGTGATCCTTCTTTCTTTCTTTCTTTCTTTCTTTCTTTCTTTCTTTCATTTATTTCTTTCTTTATTTATTTTGCTATAGACCTTCCTGTAGGATCCTGTGATTCTGGTACTTCTATGAGAAAATTGTTCATTGACATCTTGAATGACATGTGGTCATTATGATGGCTTGCAAGAAACTATTGATATTACTTTATATTTATAGCTCAGCAGCACAGTGCCTTCCTAGCAAGTGCAAGGTCCTGAGTTCCCTAGATTTCCTTTAAATATTCACTGTGTCACAAATACATAGCAATGAAAGCTAATCTGAAATTGCTGATGTTTCAAGGGAAGCAGTCTGGACTGTTGAGTAACACCTCTGGCGTGGGCCTCTTTTATTGAAATAGTTCTATGTACATACCATGTTCCAGGTCTTTAGTCCTCTTTCCTGCTGAGCTCTAGCCTTCAAACTACATGATCAAGACAGCTTAGTTTAAAAGGCAGTTTTAAATTTACATTCAACAGAAAAAGGAATAAACTCATGGTTATGTAGTCATAGATACCAAATGGATCTCCTGGCCCATGTATTGCCATTAGCTAAAATAAACTCAAACCTCAGAAACTTGGACCTTTGAAAAACTCTAGTACACTTATATACTGTGTTGCAAAATTATAAACATCATTCCTAAAGGAGCAAAGAAAGTGAAACATCTTCCTTTTCCTATAACTATGACGATCAAAAGTGAGACCATCACAGACTATTCTATATCGGCTGGGCCAGGGTCCCAATTTATGTATCATTTGCTACAGCATTTTCTTTTCTAATGAATTATTAATACTTTCATTGGTAGATCTCTACTTTTGCATTTTCCACTTTTGATGTAGTGTTGTCCAGAAGCACAGGACATGTATATATAATTAATTTTTTTTTACTTTAATATGTGACTAAATCTAAAAGATGTCCATTATAACTGGAGAGCTTTCCCCTGTTTTTCCAGACTCAAAAATAAGTACCTCCCTTTCAAAAATAAGGAGTATGATGTTAGCTAGTAAACACTATACACTCAAACAAGACAGCTAGTGAAAGCAATTACTTGAGGTTTGAGTGGTGTTAGGAGAACTAAAAAATGCTGCCCCTGCCAGTCATTTCTGGCCAGCTAGTTGTGCTGTGACCTGCAATGTACCCTTTACAATGCATGAAGCCACTGAGCCATGGTTGGAGGATCAGTGGGAACATGGACTTGTTGATTACTTAGGAAACATGAACAAGAATAGAGGCTAAACTGTGTTGTCACAGAGCTGATAGGTAACATCCTAAATACTCTCATTTACATAGTTTTGTTGCTTATCATATGAAAATATGGAAGAGAAAATAGTGAAGTATGTATTTCCCAAAAAATGAACTTCCAAACACAAATATATTAAAGCCACTCTTCAAATCAACATCATTGTATAGCTGCTCCACTTATGATGGAGTTAGGTCTCAGTAAACCTGTTGCAAGTTGAAAATATCTTACATCAACAGTGAATTTACTACACTAACCTGGGAACATCATAGCTAAGCAACACAGCACTCTGTTAAGTTGTTTCCCGTCTTGACTATATAGTTGGCTAGAACTGGAGGTTTACTGCTCATTGCTAGTGCCCAGAATTAAGTAAGACATCCTTTATGACTAGCACTGGAGAAGACCAAAATTCAAATTCATTGTATGATTTCATCTAAATATATTTTTTTTTGCATCTTCTTCATAAAGTGGAAAGATCGTAAGTCCAACCATCGTTTGCTGGTAACTATTTTTAAGTCTATACCTGTCACTATTATTATTTGGTATGTCAATGAACCCAACAGCAGAGAATTGGAAAAAACTAAAAGCATTATTCAGTGAAAAACTGAGTTGCTAATTTTTATTTTACAATAAAGTAAAAGTGGGATGATAAATGTGGGACTCATAAAGAAATTTTATCAACAATTTGCTATCTACTGTGAATGCTGACAGTGATTGCACTAACTACAGGAAAACCAGGAGACACAAATCCAAGGAATCACCAGCATCTAAAAAGTTACTCTAAGACTGTGTCCAAAAATGATTGTTGAATGTATGCATTCAAGAGGTACATTTCCATATCACTCAGTGGAATGTGATTTTTCATTTACCTCAAATCATTATTCTTCTACATTAACTTCAACCATTTTGGAATCCATGTTCCCTTTTGGATATAGAAAAGATGAAGTGATAACTGTTCATTGGTTGGCTCTGTAAGCAGAACTGTATAGTTAAATAGGCATTTTCTATCAGTGCCCTATATACAATAAAGATAAAATCAGATAGTTTAAATAAATGTTTGTTTTCCTTCATTCATGAAATAAAAATACATATTTTAGATATTCACTCTGTCAGAGATAGTCAACATTATTATAAATGCTATTATAGCCTATATAGAAAGTTCAATATTAAAAATAAAAGTATTTTTTGTGTCTTATGTAAACACAAATTTTAGCAGAGTGTGGTTTTGCGGTAAAAACTAAATATCCTTACCATATTAAGAAATCTTTGGAGCAGAAAAGTACTTAAAATTAGTCATGGTGCATGTATAATTACCCCTAAAAAAGCTGATATGTTTCACTAGTCAAAAAGAAACCATCTTTGCCAAAATGTAAAACTATTATACACACATACAAAGTTAGAGTAACTGAATACAGAACTTTTTATGGAGGAAATAGCTTACACTTAGTTGTGGAAATACCTATTTTCTTTGCTGCCCACCATCTCCGCCTGCCTCTGAAGTTTACAGAACCCACAGCAAGAACACAAAAGGAAGCCTACACTATATGTCTAAAATTTTAAAAGCTAGAAATCAAGAGAGAAAATTGTTAAATCAAATGTTTGTTCCATAATCATACTTTTACAATGGCCTGAGAATCCAGGTTATAATATAAAATTCTCAGCACCCTTGGAAGTCCTGTGAAGAACGTGTCAACCAACACAGGGGAAACGGCCCTGCCAGCCCAGCTCTTCCTGACCTCTGACTCCCCACAACCCAGTTCAGCCCACAAGGCCATGTTTGTTCAAGATCCTCTCTCCCAATCAGCTGTACTTAGTCCTCCTTAATGCCATGGGATACTCATACTGGTAGGGAGATCACTCTCCGAAGGAAGAAGCCAAGGAAGATGGCTGCTCATCCCTGAATCAGGTCAGGACTGTTTGGGCAGGGAATTCTGAGCCTAAGGCACCTAGACATTTATCTGAGTACGCATGTCTCTATGTCTTCTCACATTCAGGTTGAGCTAGAACAGAGCCATATCAGAGCCTTCTAAGGCATGAAGCCCTGGCAGCTGTCTCTCTAGCTAACATTTAGATCTAAGGTCAGTAGAAACATGATCAGTAGAATTTCTGAAAAATTGAAGTTTTTAAAGAGCTATTTTGAAAATCAACTCAAGTGCCTAGAATTACCACATACACCACCACCACCACCACCACAACCTCCAGCACACACCTGATGCTTTTAAATGAAATAAGAGCCATTCCTAAGCCGGAACATGAAAATAGTGTGAGCCCATCAACTCTTAAGGAGGGCCAGCTACATGAATTTGTGGTCTGTGTAATCATACAGGATCCCGAGGCTCAGAAAAGACTTCACAGTCTGTTTATTGCTCCTCTGATGTGACCTTTAATAATTTGAATGAAGGGCCTCACATTTTTATTTTGAACTGGACTCTGAAAATTAGGTCCTGTTTGTCAGGCCTTTCACTTGGCAAGAGGGCTTCCCATCAAACTTGTAAGCAGATTCCCCTGGAGAAAAAGACAATAGAGCAAGCAACTCACTTCTGATGATTTCATTTTTACCTCAAAACATGAACAAAAATGTAAAGGCAGACAGGGAAATTGTCTTTAAGGGGTAATGGACGTGTTTGAAGACCTTAGCTGTTTCCGTTAGACAGGTCAGGTTGCTCCTCCTCATTCTGAAAGTATCTCACCCACATCCTGCCTAATTTCTGACTAAAATACTACCATTTCCACCTCAGTATCTTTCTGTCCCTTCTTCTCTCCCAATCCTGTTTCTTTCTAGTGTGAAGCTTTTCTTTTTCTTTGTAAATTATTTTTAATCTTCTTATACTTTTGAGATTAAAGTATAGGGGCAATTTTATTACAAAAGTATTATTCCAGAGAGAGAAGAAATTTTCCAGCACATCACTATTAATCTAGGAAAAATCTATTTTAAAGAAAGAAAGAGGAAGGAGATTTGTAAAGGGCAAGGGCTGACCTTGGCAGATCACTCAGCAGGGACAGAGCCAGACACTCTGCAGAGGTGTCTGCAAGGAAACCAGGCTGAAGTTGTCCTCAGCAATAAAATCTCCCAATGACTAATTTTCCCTTAGCGTTCTACTATCATTACACCCAGAATCCTAGCCCATGAAGTTTCTTAATTCACTATTGTCTTAGTCTGATCAGGCTACTACAAAATAAAATGCTATACATCGGGTAGCTTATAATTAGCAAAAATGTATTTCCAGCCATTTAAAACTCTAGGCAGTCCAGACTCAGATGCTAGCACATTTGTTGTCTAATAAGGGCCAGTTTTGTGGTTCATAAGGTGGTACCTTTACATTCTACCCTCAAATAGTAAAAGGAATAAGTCAGTTGCTTTGTGCCTGTGGTTTTTATTTTTAATTTTAAAGAGGACAAAACAGAATAAAACCAATCAAAACAAACCAGTGTAGATGATACAAGACTTCAAAACATTACAAAATCAATAATAGTTACCATAATGCCTTTTAATGTCTTCAAAATAGCAGCAGATAACTTCGAATATAGTGAAAATAAAACAGAACAGAATATAATAGGAACAATAAAAACAAAGCAATGAATACAATAAAGGACTTCAAAAGAAGCCTATAGTAAATCCAAAATTGCTACCCTGATATATCTTGCTATCTTTGAAATAGCTGATCCTGTCTTGCATTTGACATAATCAAACAAAACAAAAGAGAATAAAACCCAACCCAACAAAACAATGAAAACAATATAGAACTTCAAAACAAGACCATAGGGAATCAACAGTGGCTGCAACCCTCAGAAAGAGATCCCCACTGGATGCCACACTGTGTACCACTATCTTCTGAGCCTATGATCAGACCCCTGGCCCTAGACTTGCAATGTTAGTGAAACTCCAAAGCACTACAGGCATCCAATTGCATTTCACCTCAACAGCTATCATCACAGCCTGTGTTTCTCTGGCTAAGCCTGTCACTTACAGTGGGAGAGGGAGGCTTGGTATCTCTTGTTTGCCAGGAGGTAGGTACACTGGAAAGGGCCAGGTCTGTCTGTTCCAGTTCAGCTGTGGGCTGTGCATGGCACTGGTTCCCATTCAGGGTTTGCTTGCTGATGTGGCATTGTTCTCTCTTTCCTGAGTCAGCAAACAGCGCTGATTCATGGGGAGAGGCTGGGCTCTGTCTGTTCCCAGTCTGGTGGCTGGGCCTGTATTATAAGGGCATTAACTCACGTATGACCTCATGTAGGCCCTCACATCCTAGTCACTTCCCCAAGGCCCCATCTTCTAATTCTATCACATTGGTAATTAGGTTTCACCATATAAATTGGGGGAGAGCTTCATTCAAACCATAATGAATATTCTCCAGATTTTTCTTCCACTTATCTCCAAAATCCCCCTCAGTCACTAAGAGGCCCAGACTCCTTAGAGATGGACAGCAGACAGAAGATGGGTGACTCATAAAAATGAGGGCAGAGGAAATAGCTTAGTGGCATAAGTGCCTTCCTGTCATGTGCAAGGTCCTAAGTTCAATTCCTGCTACAAAAAAAACAAAACAAAAACATGACAATGAAGAGCTTCCAGCTGTCAGCCAGGTAACAGACATTCAAAACCACAGTGATACTCTCAGCAAGCCACTGGTGTAACTCTTTTAGGTAAAGCGCAGAGAACCAAGAGACTAACTGGAAACCTAGGAGCCTAAGAAAAAGTTCTCCAGGTTGAATTATTGTAAAAGGACTACAAAGAGAGAGGCTCCATATAGAGGTGCAGTCAAGGCCAAAATTTTCAGAAACAAGAGTGGTTTTCTGCACCATGGGAACAGAAAATCCGTGCCCTCCATACATTCACAAGCTCTCTGTGAACCTCTTCCTTCCAAGGAAATCAGCCTGGGGACAGAAACAGAAATCATGGAAATTTTCTGCAATACTCTGAAAATTCTCCTTCTTGAATTTCTATAAGGCTTACAGAGCCTATTCTTTGCTTCTCTGAGATACGATTCTTCAGTTACTTTACTGAGTTTAATTCTAGATATGATATTCTTAAAATTAATACAGGATCAGGTGTGGCAAAGGCCTATGAGAATAGCCTTGTCGTTAGAGTTGGGAAGAAGTAGGTGAGTAGGGCATATGTAGGAGACTTGAAGTAGCAGCCATTTATCAGTGGAAGTATTTCAGTATTAATAGTAGGCCCTGTTACATCAGTTCTAACCAACTGACTGTTACTTTTCTTCTTAAATTAACTTTGGTTCAAGTAAATATGGAATCAGACATATCTTGGTTTGAATATCTCACTATCAGTTGTAGTAGGGGCCTTAAACAGGTTATTAACTCCTTGGTCCTCTATTTCCTTGTCTGTAAAACTCACCTTAGTTTTTTGTGTCTGACATTTCATGAGATAACGTGCATGCAGTGCCTCCATGATGCACCTTACCCCATCCCTCAACTCAAAATTTTGCTCACACAGAATTCAAGAACATGTTTCAGGAGAGTGCAGCAATGAAAAATGACAGATGAGATAACAGTTTTATGTCATATGCTGAGCAGCCCACGTGAGCCTGTTCCTATGCTAGTGTTGTTTCATTATCAGCCAAGTCAACCTACAATGATGCTGGGAGGTGAAAATTTCTTATTTTGTTGTTTTTGTTTTTTGAGACTGAGTCTCGCTATGTAGTTCAGGCAGGCCTTGAGCTCACTACACAGCCCAGTTGGCCTCAAACTTGAGTGCTACTCCTGCCTTAGCTTCCCAAGAGCTGGGATTACCACTATGCACCACCAAGCCTGGCGTGTGAGGTGAAAATTTGTGCTCATCAAGGTTCTTTCTTTGTGTGTATGTGGCAAATAATAAAAATGACTAATATTTACAGAGTGCTAAGTAGAACTTGACACTAAGTTATATTCATTAGTGTTCATTCTCATGTAAATTGTGTATTTATATCTATAGCATACCAACTATATACCCAGAGAGAGAGAGAGAGAGATTCTCTATACAGTTAAGATTTAACACACTGGCTGACATAATTCTGGATGCTGAGAATTTTCATGATCTGCCATGTGTAACCTGGAGACCCAGGAAAGCTGGTGGTGTAATTTTAAGGTTTGAGAGTTGGAGAGCATAGATTTGAGTCTAATAAGCCTTCAGGACTCAGAACCAGGAGCACAGAAAACAAGTAAAGATGACATCCTAGCTCAAAGGTCAATTAGAAAAAGCAAATCCAGGCTTCATCCATCTTTTCATTCTCTTCTGGTCTTCAATGGATTGGATAAGGCAATCCACATTGTGAATGGCCATCTGCTTTATTCAGTTTATCAATCCAGATGCTAATCTCTTCCAGAACATCATAACAGACACACCCAGAGATAATATTTAATGAGATAGCTGGGTACCCTGTGGCTCAGTTAAATTGACTCATAAAACTAACCATCACAGGAATTTTTGTAACTGACCCCATTTTGCAAGTGGGGAAACTGTGATTCAGAAAAAAACAAGTAACTGGCATGTAGTGTACAAGCTGTGAATAGTGCCACGGGAGTCAGAGAGTTTGAATTAAATCTTAGTCCGGGAGAAGTTACTAAATTCCTCAATTTCCTCATGCAAAAATGAAAATAACAAGAGTCTCACATTTCCCAGAATTCTGGCAGGAAACAGATGGCACACTTGCATGGAGAAGTCAAAGGTGATTTACAGAGCTCTGAGCAGGATTAAAAGAAAACTGAAAAAACAGTAAAGCACATACGGGGTGGTAATGGGAGGGAAAAGTTTGGCAACAGTAGTGAGGCAACCCAGGCCTGAAGAGCAAAGGAAAGGAGTGGCTATTGGAACCCACTGAGAGCTGTGACTGGAGCTGCCACCACAAGTCTGGCTGTAGAACAGGCCCTGAACAGGAGCCCCCGCTTCAGGTAAAGCTACACATTGACAACCCAGTGAGAAGCTAGAGATGCAGGAAGATATTGAACATACAATCACAGTTCACAAATAGGGCAAGGAAAGTAGATGGTGGTTCCAGACAGACAAAACATTCAGTATTAGTAAGGGTTCTCCAGAGAAGGAGTCCTCATCACAGCACACCTTGACATCCATGTATACTCACGTGAGGATACACTTGTACACAGAGAGACAGACAGAGACAAGGACAGACAGAGAGATTTATTTTAAGGAACTGTTATGCAATGTCACAGGACTATCAAATCTGAAGTTTGTAGGGCAGCCCAGTGAGTGGAAATTCAGGCAAGAGTTGATACTGCAGTCTCAAATTTGAATTCCACAGAGCAGCTGGCTGAAAACTTAAGCAAGGTTTCTATGTTGCAGTCTTTAGGAAAATTTCTTCTTCAGGAAATCTCAGTTTTAACAACTTCGGTTGCTTCACTGAGGCCCATCCATTTTATGGAGGGTAATTTGCCTTCCTTGAGGCCTACTGATTTACATGTCAGTCTCATCTTTAAAAAAATCCCTTCACTGCAACATTTATACTAATGTTTGTCTAAACCACTGTGTTCCTTAGATTTGTCAACTTGACTCATAACATTAACCATCACAGATATCTACTCCATGTGTCATGGGAATCTACTCCTTATGTCTACATTGAGTATCTACACCATAGTTTGTTTGAAAGTAAAATAATATAATGCACCTCCCAGAATACTAACTATCCAGTTAAACTGTTAGTAGTATTGTTTGTACTCAACTGAGTAGTAGCAAGATTTTATTGCTTTAAACTGGTGATTTAATGTTGAAGGGATCTTTCTTCTCTTGTCTACATCTGAACTAAGCCGGATGAAGTACCTCTTAGTTCAATTTTATGGCAACTATTATCATTTAGATCTATAATGTCTTCCAAAGTCTCACATGTTCAGAGGGGGAGATTTTGGAAAGTGATTGGATCATGAGATGCTAACTTCATCAATGATTAATCCACAGATGAGTCATCACGTTGAGATTTCATCTTACTTTGGAAAAAATGGCCATCGTCAAAAATCAAATGACAATAAATGCTAGTGAGGCTGCAGGGAACAAGGAACCCTTCTACACCACTGGTGGGAATGTAAACCAGTTCAGCCTCTGTGAAAATCAGTATGGAGAGTCTTCAAAAAACTAAAACTAAAAATTTAATTTGATCCAGGTATTCTTCTTCTAGGTATCTCCCTGAAAGAGTTAAAAACATCATTTTACAGTGATATAGGCATATCCATGTTTATAGCAGCAGAATGTATAATCGTTAAATCTTAGAGGCATATGTCAATCAACAGAAGGGTAAGTAAAATATGGTATTTATACATAAAGGGGTACTACTATACCATAAAATGGATTAACTTGAGTCATTTTCAGGAAAATGGATGCACTTTGAGACTATAATGTTAAAGAGAATAAATCAGACATGCAAGCCCAAGTATTGCATGGTTTCTTTTATATGAGAAGCACAGAATATAAAGAGCAAAATAAAATAAAGATAATAGGAAAAAGGAAGATACATTTTTTGCAAAAGGAAAGTGGAGTAAGAAATGGAAGGAAAGAGAAGGGAATTAAAAAAGAGTTAAGATGTGTTATGTACATGTACCAACTCTTCATGGGGGATGTGATCATTATGTACTACAAACATATACTAATAAAAATAAAAATTGAAAAAATAATTACCTGGCATTATTGTGAGGCAGTGGAAATAGGAGGTGAGTTCTCATTCAAGAGAGTAGTTCATGGATTTGACACTGGGGATTGTGTCTGGTCTCTCACCCACTCCTTTGTGGTTCTTTCCTTTTCTCTCTGTTTCCTGACAGCCATGAAGTGAGCAGCTCTTCCCCAATGATGTTATGCCTCACTTCAGGCTGATAGCCATGAAATCAGCCAACCATGGACTCAAATCTCTGAAATTATGAGCCAAAATAAACCTGCTTACCTCAGAGACAGAGATCTGGCTCACACAGAAACTTAATGATTTGCTGCTCATTACTTCCAAAAGGGTTTCAGGGAGGAAGTCGATACTAGACTCCTACACCCATGACTAGAGAGACGTGGCTGATTGTTTTCTGGGGCAGCACTTCTCAAGAGTGTCCAGGATGTTAAAAACAGGTCCAGTGCGCGCATGCATGCACACACACAAGCAAAAACCAAAACCAACAACAAAAAGACCATCTTCTCCTGCACAAATGCTAAGTTTTTTAATCAATCACTAAACAAAAATAAGTGGCATCTTATTCACTGGGGAGACCTCATAACTTCACTGTATTAATATGCACCATAAATCTGCCGACGGGGTTTTAGGATGTTTTCCCTGAGTTCACGTGTTCATTAACTTCAAGTGCCCTGAGGGTTAGGACTGTGGGATGTAGCCCAGGGGCTGAGCACTGTTCTAAGGATACTGCTTGCCTGCCCTTTTCTTTTCCACTCCTTAGTTACAGTGAGGGAGAAGGCTGGGGAAATGGGATGCGCTAGTTCTGGGGGACACAGATTCAGAATCAGGTATATAATTTGCAGGCTCCCATGTGAAAATGAAAATATGGGCCGTGTGTGTGTGTGTGTGTGTGTGTGTGTGTGTGTGTATGAGATGTCTGCTAGTGTGGAAAAACTTCTTCATCTGTATAATGATGCCCCCCAAATCATGAATCTTTGCCCCCACACCCAGCCTTCCCTGGGCTTCTTACAGGCACAGGGAAGATCCAGAGTAAAGGAAAGGAGGCGTCTCTGGGGGCCTCAGGAAGACAAAGCTCTCCTTGGAACACTGCCTACCATGACGCCCTTCACAGCTCTCCTCTACCTCTAATTTTGCCTGTGTGCCAAGAGGAACATGGGTGAAGAGGCCAGCCCAGAATTCCAGGTGGGATCAAGTAGACTTAGGGCCTTCCTCTTCCAGGAAACGGTAAGAGGATCTGTGTGCTCTGTCCTTGGGAGGGATGGGACTCTGTGTACCCCTGCTCTCAGCACCTCTTCACAGAGTGCTCTCCCCAAAGCCCACATAGTACAAACACATACTTGCCGCTAAAGGATATCTCTGCTCTCTGAACTTTTCCCTCTCTCCCATTTAAAGTTAGATTTTGATTTCTGGATGAGTTTACGTTCATTTTATGTCTTGGTGTGGAGCATGAGACTGTTTCTGCGTCAGCATATTTATTGAATATTTTCTGTCTTATGCCTGCTTCAAACTTCCTGAACTTGAAACTAGGAATTTCTATCTTTGATCCAGTGGTATGCCAGAGCCAGCTTATATTAGCCTGTAGGAACCAATTGTCAGCATTTTTCCATATCTCCACATTCAGTGTTATCTCAGTAGTATCTTGAGATCAGCTATTGTGGGATTATTCACCTATGGAAACCAGTAAACACCATAAATTAAGTTTTTTGTTTTTTTTTTTGGAGAGCTGTTTGTTGAGCATTTATAGTACACTGCTGCTTTGATCCAAGACTTGGAAATGGTATCTTGTGACCCTAAAGCATGTAGTGATGGGAGCAGTGAGGGAAAAGGAAAGAAGGACTCAGTTAACGCCTCAAGTAATTATTATTCAAAGGTTGTTCCGCAAGAGACAATTGCGCTGTATCACCTAACTCCTCTCTACTCCAGTCCCCTATGTCCCTCAAATTGCAATCTGGGGCACATTTTCCTTTTTAAGAAAGAAGTGAATACTAATAATGATAATGATAGTAATAATAACAGTGATAATAAGCATGAGATTTTTTGTCTGAGGCAATGTGAATTTTTGTCTTTTTAAAGTCAGGAATACTGATGTGTGTCCTTACTGGAGTGTCGCCGGAATTCTGATTCTGTTTGAAGTCCATCCAAAGCTGCATGCACAGTGGGAAGTTTATCAATAGACCAGACACTGTAGGGAAGTTAAATAGATAAGTCCTGCAACTACCCAGTAACTCACTTAGTGATGTACAAATTAAACAGACAATACATGCAATGCAGACAATACATGTTTTAAAAACAGATCTTGATTACATACTATTACAAAAAATATTATACAATTAATTCTTATCCATAAAGAAGTTTTGAATCACAAGATTATAACTCACTTATTTAAATAGTATTTGATATCAAAAATTCTAGTCAAGCAGAAAATAGTGATCCTCATTTGATCACCATATCAACTTTATCCTGAAATTTTCACTTCATTCAACAAACATTGATGGAGCCCTTCTAGAGAGTGTGCACAGTTCTCAACAACAGCAATATGAAGGTGGACAATACAAATTAGGCTGAGAGAGCTGACACATGTATCTAAACATGTGTAATGCAGACAATAAAGTAGGGAGGTACAGCAGAGCAAGGGAGAATGGTGGAGAGGAGCCTCTGAGAAGCTGACGTTTAGACTGAGACCCGAGTCACAAGAAACAGGCAGGAATTCTAAGATTAGGAGTTGAGTTGTCTGGCCAATCCAGAAAGCCAGACAGCTAATACAGAGGTCCCAAGGCAAGAATGAGTTGGTTATTTTTTAAGACCAAAAAGTTGACTAACACAACAAGAATGTTTTGGGCAGAGTGTAGGCTGTTTGAAAGGAAATCAAAGAAGTAATTAGGAACCAGACCCTGGAGACCTCACAGCTAGAATAAGAACTTTGGAATTCATGCCAGTGTCATTAGAAGTCATTGGTTGGTTTCAGGAAGGGATGTGACATAACTTGATTTACACAAAAGATCCTGACTGCCTTTCTGAGTGTGGAGTCAAGTGGGAGGAATCAATCACACCAAAAATGAGAAATCCATAAGGAGTCTAGCTCAGACATTCAGAAAAAAAGTAAAAGTGACCAAAGGAACTTGTGTAGACTCTGCCACACCACTTTACTTTTTTTAATTGATGTGAGTTAGGATGGTGATGATAGTGAAGAAGAGAAGGAGGTGGCTTTAGAGTGTAAGTTAGAGGTATAATAAAAGTATTTGCTAAAATGAACCGATTGTGGAGGGTGAGAAATCAAGGCTAACATCTAGGTTTTTAGTTCAGTGATAAGCCTGGACAATGACATTGATGGGTAATTTAATGAGATGGAAATTTTCAATGGTGAAGTATCTTGAAAAGAAAACAAAAGTTCTGTTTTAGCCACAGTAAGAAATGTCTTTTTAGCATCATTATGATGCTTGTAACCTATGTTAAAATATTTTAGCACAAAGAATTGTTATAATGTATATGAATGTATGTTCATGCACATATTAATTTGTTTCATTGTGGAGATAATTAGTTGTCCTAATACAGAATTCAATTTCAAGGGTGATTGGATAACATTATATCAAAAGGTCTACCTTCTAGATGACACTACAACTGCTTACACTTTTGTTATTTCTTCTAAAAAAACCCCAAATTTTTCATTAATTAACACAAAGAATTCCATGTCTGATTTTTTCATTGGTAAAATTAGCGAAAATTGACTAACTTAGTGAAAATAAACATATAAACATTAGGTTAAATATTCTAGAAATGTTACCTATCTTTTCATAAATGGGACATAATTAATTTAGTATCTACTATTGCCTACATTTTATGACTAGAACCTGGGACTTCATCCTTTAATGATGCTGTATCTAACCATTGTTTTTGAGTATTATGATTGTCAGTGCCACATATAAGGCTAAGAATCCTTTCTCTAAAATATCATTGCATCTGACCCAAATTGAACATTTCATCAAGGTATTGTTGGATTACTTGAAAGACAAAAAGCTTAACTAAAGACAAAAACTTAAAGAGCAGTGGAAATCCAATAAAGAATATCTGTTTGCACCACTTCTCAACATTATACCTAAGGTTCTACCCAGAGCAATTAGATAACAAAGTGAAATAGAAGTCATTCAAATTGAAAAAGCAAGTAGTGAAATTATGTTATAGCAATCCTGCACATATACAATTATAAGGAATCCACTAAAAATACCATCAGAACAAATAAATGAATTCAATAGTGCTGCAGGCTACCAAATCAATATGCAGAAATTAATCCTATTTTTATTTATTTGCAATGAAAAATTCTAAAGTAAAATTAGGCAGATAGTCCCATTTACAATAGCATCTAAAAGAATAAGTCACGTAGGAATAAATTTAACAAAAGAAATGTAAATCCTACATTCTGAAAACTTCAAAACATTGCCAAAAGAAATAAAAGATCAAAATAAATGAAAAAACATCCCATATTCACAAATTAGAACACCTAATATTGTAAAGATGGCAATATTCCCCAACCTGACCCACGGGTTTAGTGTAATCCCTCTGAAAGTCTTAGATGCCCAATCTTAAAATTGATATTTGAATAAAAAGGTCCCAGAAGGGCCAGGGATTTAGCTCAGTGGCATAAGCACCTGCCTGGCAAATACGAGATCATGGGTTTGATCCTTGGTTAAAAAAAAAAAAGTCCCAGAATAGAGAAAACAATCTTGAAAATATAAAACAATGTTGTAAGACTCACATTTTATCATTTCTAGGAAAAGAAGAGTCTTGACAAGGAGTATAGAATGGTCCTTCATTTCTTGGCTCTTCTACATTTGTAGTCATGGATTTCAAGAGAGTTTAGTCAATGTTACTTACTTTCCAGGCACATCTAGGTAAGGAGAATGAGGAGTAAAAAGTACTTGTAAAGAGCTGTTGGAAGGGGGTAAATAGATAAATAGAATTATGAATCTGCTTACATTAGCTGATTGGCAAGTAAGCCATAGGCAAATAACTTTCTCTTGTCTGCTGAATTTTATCTGTATGCTTTTTTTTTTTTGTCTGCATGTTCTAGGAAAAGAAATCATCTATGTCATTCACAAATCCCAGGTGAATGTAACAGTATCTCCAGCAACAAATCTTTCCTCTTTTTTTTTTCATTCTTTACCTGGTAAACTCTCAGGTAGGATTTCTATAGATATAATAACTTTTATTCATCCAGTGTCTTGTCCAGTGCTGTTATCAGATCTTGTTTTTGTTGTTCATATTAATGGGGCTCTTTTTGATAGAGTATATCATTTCATTGCCATATTGAAGACATGAGTCCTAACTAAGATTTATTGACCTCTCCAAGAAGTCATCTTGGTCTCTGAGTTTAAATGCCAATGTCATATAGTCAGGAGCACCCTCCACCCCTCTACCCCTCTATGAATATATGGTAACGAAGTGAATATTGTGCTTCACTCCTCGCTTCCCAGCACCTCTTCATCATTTCAGGGCCCCTTCTCCACTGTTCTCCAAAACTTGAGGTTTCCACAGTATCCAACTTTACCTTTTTTCTTTTTTTAATTCTTTCCAAACTCATTTTCAGTTTCTATTAATTTTATCTTCCTACTTGTATATGAGATGTTTGAGACATCTGCCAAAACAAAACTGCTTTCAAATAAAAACCAGAAGTTTAGAGGAAGCCCTCAGCAGTGAAAAGCAAAGCTATGACTCCAGATTTCTGTGCTTAAAAAATTGCTTAACATTCATGGAACATTGACTATAAAATCCAAGTATAGATCAAGCCATACTCAACCAAAGAACCTAACTTAAAAATAAACTATATACTCATATGTGTGTGTGTAGACCTTTGATACACAGAATATGTTTCAACATAGAGATGGTGAAAGAAAAACAGCTCCTCAACCACATGAAATAAAATCCTCACATAGCAATAAAACAGTGCAGATAAATAAGCTCTAAAATATGGAAAATAACAGCAAACCAAGAATTCCATTACCTCTATAGCTACATTCAAACTCTACTTAGATTTTGGAAAAGTCTCCATTTTTTTCCTTTGGACTTTATTTTGGCTCCACTACCTTTTTCTAACATTGAGGATCTTTTTTAAAATGCCAGCGCCTTCACTAAGCATTGAGTTTACAGTAGATCATCCTGTATTTCAGTTTGTCACATTAATCACCTACATTCTTGATCCAATCATTTGACCCCCCAAGTCTCAGTTTCCTTACCAGTTTTGCTGTGTTAAACATCACTCCCACCATTAACCCCATCTACTGTTGAAAATAAAAGGAAATAATGTTTTTATTATAAACCTCTATAAAAACAGTCTTCTTTTAAACTGACTATTAAATCAAGGCATACAATTGCACTAATAAAGTTCCTAAAATATGATTTGCAGTGTGGCATGTTCACACAGCTATGCTTATACATAGGCATATTGATGTTTGTTCTTCAGTGACTTTTACTACATATTTGTTCAGTAAATAGATGCAGAATTGATTTTATTCTCATGACTTATTCCTCAATACTTAAAATTTCTTTAACAGAAAAGTGTTTCACTAGAGGTTAAGATCTAAGTACTTCTTTAGACATGAAATGTTCATTTTAATTCACATGACAGTAGCAGTGAACTTTTGCTAAACCAGATGTTGTTAAGTGGCAGCTGCCACCATATTTAAAGGTCAAAGTGGTCCAGTGTAGCATGGCTGTGCTCCATTCTTGCCAAGTCAATAATCTTTCTAAGGCTGACTCAATGTTAAAGGCACATTTGAATTGTGATCATTTTCAAAAAGTAGTTATCAACTTTTGTACATCTCAAAACATCATGAGGAAATTTTTCAAAGCAAATAAAGTATAAATAATTCACTCTACATGTGAGAAATGGCAGAGTTTATATCCCTAAGAAAAATATAAACATCCTAATATATATATATATATATATATATATATATATATATATATATATATCATGACTACACATTTCTCTCAAGAAATATAAATGGCCAGTAACCATGAAGGAAACATTAAATATCTTTAGAAGTTGTTTCAAAGAAATGCAAATTAATTTGAGATCTATTGTCACCAGTTAAACTGGCAATGATTATAAAATATGCAATACTGGTAAGGATCCATGGCTTCTAAATCCAGGTTAAAATATAAAATTAATATATCCTTTCCAAAGGATAGTTGAATAATATGCCTGAAAAGACTTATAAACATTCTTTTTCCACCCAACAAGCCTACCTGTAGCATTTCTAAGGAAATAATCAAACTTACAAATTAAAATATATGGTCAAGAAAAATCAATGCAGATTATCTGAATCATAAGTCAAAAAGTTGAAATTTTCAAAATAGAAAAGCAAAAAAATTAATTATGTGATAGTGCTTTTTATACCTCTTAAATAGGTTTTCACAGAATAATATTAACAAGGGGAAATATTACTGCTATACTGCTCATTTTAGGAAATATTTAACAAGGAGATATATACAATATACTTGCATTTATATATAAAAAGTCTGAAGGGATATTGTTGCAGTTATATTTGGTTCATAGAATTATAGATTTATTTTTTACATCCTTGCTTTATTGTATACTTTATTTTCAAAAATTTTATAGTAAATTTGCATTATTTTGTGATAAGAAAATAAAACTTAAGAAATTTCCCATGAAAACCTTTTTTTAAAAAAAAAAATGAGTACTCTCACCTTGGAGGTTTTTAAAGGAAGTTTCCCCAAGAGTTAGTTGGTCCCAAAGCCAATACTCTTTCTATTTACTAACTTTAGAGTCCACAGTGGTAGGCTCCCTTTTACTTGCCAAGAGCACTAGGAGGGGCTGGATGGTTTGCTCTTTGGTTCTCAATCTGGCTGCCTATCAGAACTCCTTGGCATTTTAAAAATATACATGCTCGGGTTCCACCAAATCATAAATCCTTTCTTCGAAGTTTTAGAGGAGATAGAGTTTGGCAACCTGGTGTTTGCATGTGATGTGTGTGTGTGTGTGTGTGGTATTTTTCTAAAATTCTTTCTCTTTTGTGATTTTCCTAGTATTTTCCTGTATGACAGGATTTGGTTCTGATTTTTAAATAATCTTATTTTGTATGACGTGGCTTTGTACAACTCAACTTGTTTTGTCCAACTAGACCAGAACTCCAACTACAAAAAACAGGTAAGACTTTTTTGATTGTGCAAACATTATGTTGTACCTTTTAAAAAAAAAAAAACTGGGGTTTACACCCAGGGCCTTTGCACTGAGTTATATCTTCAACTCTTTTTTACCTTCTGTTTTCAAGACAGTGTCTCTCTAAGTCTCTAAATTGCTTAGCCAGGACTCAAATTTATAGTCCTTCTTCTACAATTTAACAGTGTGGTACTGTGCCTGGCTATATTTTACTATCTTAAATTAAGAATAGATTTATCACATTGCTGGTATTTATCAACAGAAAACAAGAGTATGGACAGTTTTAATACTCTAAAATATAATGTTTTGGAAGATTTTCCCCTCTATTTTATAAATAGTTAAACTGTACAACTTATTTTCTTATTTATTTATCTACCTATACAGTATATCTGGGAGAATATTAAAGAATCAGGAGCCAGCGGGATTCAGATTCCAGCTTTGGGCCCTGACTGCACTCAAGGGTGGAATCCCAGTGCACAGAGAGGGACTTTGAGCCTGCTCCCAGGCCGTAAGACCACATGCTGCATCCCAGACCACCCCTGGCCACACACAGGGATGGAGCCCAACCAGGCCACGCCCAAAAACCACCAAGCAGTGAGCAGGATCCAGATTCCAGACTCGGGCCCTGACCATGCACTCTGGTGGAATCCCAGTGCATGGAAAAAACTTGGAAATTAGCTCCCAGACGGCGAACCTTGGACTACAGCAGATAAACTGTGCCAGTGTGGTGAGTATGTCCCTAAAACAGAGGTGTACAGTGGGTAAATAGGGCCAGTAGTAAAGCCCCCTCCAACTAACTGTAAGACGTTGGTGAGTCTGAAAAGAGTGTGGCTGACCCCCTCCTACACACAGAAAACATCAGGCAGAGTGAAAATGGCAAAACCAAATAGCAAAATGCAGTCTCAAACATCTAGTCCACCAGAAGCAAGTGCAGGAGATATTGAAATAGAGGACCCCAAAAGTAACACACCAGGAATCTCTGAAAAGATAGCAAGCAAAAAAAAAAAAAAAAAACTCCATGAGGCTATAGAGGAAATCAAAGTAGAAGTACTCTCCCATGTAAAGACAGAAATAACAACCTTAGTCAAGTAGTTGCTGATTGCAGCTAAAGAAGAAATCGAGAAAAAAGTACAGGACCATGGGAAACTGATTGAAATCTTGAATGAAGAATATAGAAAACATGCAGAATTCATGAGAAAAATTCAAAGAGACATCCAAGAAACAAAAAATTCTATTCAAAGCCTGCAAAACCGCTTAAATGAAACTGAGGATAGGATTTCGGACCTTGAGGACAGAATCGCAATTAGTGATCATGAAAAGATAGAACTTTTAAAAATAAAGCAGCATGAAGTGACAATCCAGCAGCTTCATGCTGATGCCAAGAGAAAACATGTAAGGTTAATAGGCATCAGTGAAGAGGCAGGAGTCAATGCAAATGATGTAGCCAAATTATTCACAGAAGTAATAGAAGAAAATTTCCCAAACATGGGGAAAGAATCTGATATGCAGATAAATGAGGCATATAGAACACCAAATAGTCACAATCAACATAAATCCACACCCAGACACATAATAATTAAGATCTCAGACATGCAACATAAAAACAGAATACTAAAAGCTTTTAGAGAAAAGACACAACTCACCTATCAAGGAAAGTCCGTTAGATTCACAGCAGACTTTTCAGCACAAACCATCAAATCAAGAAGAGCTTGTAGTGAAGTATTTCAAACTCAGACTGATGTACCCATCAACCCAGACTGATGTACCCAGCAATACTTTCATTCAAATTTAATAGAGAAACAAGATACTTCCATGACAAAGAACAGCTGAAGAAATTCATGTCCACCAAACCAACCCTAGAAAGAGTACCAAAAGATATACTACACAGAGATAAAAACAACCACAATCCACAAGACAACAACAAAAAGAAACCACCAGGTAGGATAAGCAATTAAGTAAGGGGAAAAGCAGAAAGCAAATAACTGGAACATAACATGGCAAAGTCAAACCAGTACATATCAGTGATATCCATAAATATAAATAGCCTCAATTCAACCTATAAAAAAATAGACTGACAGAAAGTATCAAGAAACACAATCCCACAATGAGCTGTATACAAGAAACACATCTGACCCAAAAGGAAACTCATAGATTAAAAATCAAAGGATGGAAAACAGTATTTCATGCAACAGGAACCCAGAAAAAAGCAGGGGTAACTATTCTAATTGCAGACAATGTGAACTTCAAACCTAAAATGATTAAAAGAGATAAAGAAGGTCACTATATACTCATTAGTGGAAAAAAGAGGAAGAACTAAAAATTATAAATATATATATGTACCAAATACAGGAGCACCCAACTATATAAGACAGATACTAATGGACATGAAAAACCAAATACACAAGAACACAATTATAACAGGAGATCTTAACAGCCCATTGTCACAAGGAGATAGATCAACTAGACAAAAAGTCAGCAAAGAAAAAACAGAACTGAATGATACCTCTGAGCAATTGGACTTAGTAGATGTTTACAGAGTGTTCCACCCAATCACATCAGAATACACATTCTTCTCAGCAGCACATGAGACATTCTCCAAAATAGACCATATATTAACCCATAAAGTATTCTTAAGTAAATGTAAAGGT
>PVLA01009033.1:0-80604 GCA_004027455.1 Hydrochoerus hydrochaeris
GTATTAGAGGGAAAAACAAAACCTAGCAAGACAAAACAAAACAAATTCTATAAAAACATGAGACCAAAAATCATATAAAACCACAGTACAAGGTGATTTACAATGATTATTGTGCTGTTTCTTATTATCTTCAATAGAATTGTCTATATCATCAGGCATAATTGAATATAGCAGTACATAACAATATTAGTTTAAAAAAATCGTAGACAGTATAAAAAGGCAGGTAATAATCAAACCATAGTGGATATTCTAGTGGATTTTATCATCTTAAGTGCAGTTGCCTATACTCTCAGACTTGATACTATCAATCATAACAGCTTTGAATAAAATCTATCAATACAAAACAGCAATCTAACAAACCACATATGATTACGATCAGTCATGGTAAAACAGTGTAGGTTATTCAGAGTGTTAGATTAAGTTAATAGGAAATTAAGGATGACTACCATACTATAGCCTGTTATTTTTGGGATTGCTCTCTGTGCCCTTAAATCTAGTACAGGTAGAATGACTGGAACAGAATATAATACATCTAAGCAGAGTAGTGTGAGTAATGTGGATTTTAAATCCTGGTGCACTATTTACAATATACGTATCAAGGCCATCTATGTTAGAGTTTCTAGTTATCCTTCTCTTCCTCATTTCTGACATGCTATTTTCCTGCATTTGTTTGTCTAGTTTTCTCCTTCATTCTACTGCCTGCCCCACTCATTGAGGCCTTTCTGCCACTGCTCCTAAAATCCTGGTATTTTTTTTCTCTCTCTCTAGACTGTCCTTCAGTATTCTCTGTAAGGTTGGATTGGTGGTCACAAACTCCCCCAGTTCCTCTTTGTCATGGAAGCATCTTGTTTCTCCATTAATTTCTAGTGACAGCTTTGCAGGGTGTATTAATCTGGCTGGAGGTAATTTTCTTTCAGGGCTTGGAATACTTCACTCCATGCTCTTCTTTATCTGTTGTTCTGTGTTGACAAGTCTGCCATGATCTTGATGAGCTTACCTTTATAGGTACTGTTTCTTTCCTCTGATGGCTTTTGATATTGTTTTTATATTAAATTTCTTGTATCTTAATTATTATATGTCTGGGTGTAGCTCTGTTTTGGTTGTAGATGGCTGGTTTTCCATTTGCCTCACATAACTAAATGCCATTTTCTTTTCCCATTCTTGGGAAGTTTTCCTTAATTATTTCCGTGAATAGCCTTTGTAATTCACCTATTTGTATTCCTGCTTCTTCGTGCCCATTTCTTATTCATAAATTATAAATTCTCCTGTCATCTTCTAGCCTTTATATTGTTACTACCTATATCCTTGTTATTTTTAAGAGATCTTTCCTTTCATGTTCACACATTGCAAACTTTTCTTCAAGTTTTGATAGTCTATCCTTACTTTCTTTTAAGCAGTTTTGCCAGCTTTCAATGGAGTTTTCAATTTCCTGGTAATCTGTTTGAATCTGCTTCATGTATTCTATATTTCCTTTATATTCTTTATTGAATGTTTCTCTCCATTTTTGTGTTCCTCTCTTTTTCTATGTCTTCCTGAGAGATGCTTAGTATCTTTTATTACTCTACTCATATATTCCTTTACCTGATTTAATATTTCAGTTTTGAGTTCATATACAAAGTCCCAAAGATATTTCTTAATGTCTACTGAAGCCATGTCTGATGTTGCATGCTTGCCGCCCTCAGTCTCCCTTGTTTTTCCCCTCTCCTGGATCAGTGCTTTCAGGGTTCTCGGCTTGGGGCCTCCTCTTGCCTCTCTCTCCTCTCATGGTTCCAGCTTCCTCCACACAGGTGTACAGAGGAGTTCTTAGCCCCTTTCCCTGTTAGCCACAGTTCCTCCAAAGCAAGCTGCCCTCTCCTGCCTGCTCCTGCCACTGAGGTGTAAGCAGAGGCTGCATATGCCAGCCCCTCCCCACCAGGCCAGCCAAACTTTAGGGGCCTTCACCAGGTTAGTGTATGCTAGGTGCAGGGAATCGATTTGGGATTGCTCATTGGGTCCTGGCCAGGGGTGTGACCCAGTCCAAGCAAATCCCACAAATCTGCTCTGGGGAGGAAGCAACCAACTGAAGTCACTGTTGCTCCCAGTTTAGGCTCCTCCTGCCTGATTCCGACATGTTGCCCATTTGGTCATGCCCTTCCTGTGGGGGGTCTCACTCCCAGCACTGACTGTGGATTAATGAAGGTCCTTTCACTGGTTCCAATCTCTGTTGGGCTCACCAACACTTGACTTCAGCACAGCTGTGGCTCCTGTGAGTGGCGGCAAGAATGAGTTTGGTTGGCTCTGATGGCCAGCACAAATTTGCAAATTCAGGCCCGCACAAACTTGGCAGTTGCAGTGAAAATGCTGTATCCAGTAATTTTAGCTGTTCCAATTGTAGCCCCGAGACTGTGTGTTTGATGAGCTTTTTTACATTTTAATTTCTTCCTGTTTCAAGAGGATCCAACTCCCTCTGGGTCTCTCCAGGATGTTTTATTCTGGCATATGAGTTGTTTATCCTGGGAGGCTTTGCATTTTGTTGCTCGCTGATTGGCCATCTTTAGCTCCTCCTTACTGGGCTTTTAAGGTTATGTTATGCCCAAAGGCACTTCAGCAAAACAAAAAGATAGGAACTGGATGTTTAAAGTTGGGCTACTTACCCTTTGCAGTTCTAGGCCACTGGCAATGGCAACCACCTTGCACTGGCCTTGCCCCAAGTTTCTTTCCCATGTATGTATCTAGAATTAAGACTTCAGGCATCACTAGTCTTAAAAATGAAAACAGGGAAAAAGTCAGCAATAGAGGTTGCTCTATGTCTTCAGGATCTGGCTAGGGCCAGGCATGATGGTATATGTCTGCAATTCCAGCACTTGGGGGGTTGAAACAGGAGGACTGCCATAAGTTTGAGGCCAGTCTGGACCACATAAGTAAGTTTAAAGCAAGCTTACACTACACTGTGAAACTCAAAAAAAATGATCTGACTAGAGTGGGTGTATGGGAAGAATGTCCTGCTACTTGCCATTTCACTGGCCCAGTTATTGCATTCAGCTGATTCTCTTCAATAGGATCATCTTATACTTGAAGGCAGTATACCTCCAGAAATGGCAACTACTATGCTTTCATTACTATTTAAGAAGAAAAAGAAAATATGTCACTAATGCTAAGTGTTTAAAATGATGTTTTTCATGTATGGCTGAATCAGTGGCACACAACTGTGCTTTCTTCCAAGGCCTGGGGATTCATCTGGGAGACACTCAACCTTGAACTCACAGAAAAAGAGCCACATAAGGTCAGCCCAACCAATACACATAATGTAGTGACAAGAAATGTCAATCAATACAGGCACCAAAATGCATACTTAAGTAGCCTCTATGTATAGGCCTGGCTTTCAGAAGGGGGCTTACAAGCTTATGGTTTCTAATAAAGGTGTCTTTCTTCATCCAGGATTCTTCCCAACTCTCCACTGTCAACATTATTTCTTTGCCTTGTCCCACAGGAGAACTCTTTCTTTCATTTTGAAGAGGTCAGAGCTAGCACATCACTTATCTGATGGCCAGGATTTGGATGGATCAGGGAATAGTTGCCTAAATTTGTTCGATATAAAAGTTGCAAGACTTTATTGGCCTAATTAAATTTGTGTAGAAGGCATATGTGCTTGTTCGTGGTAGATAGAGTTGGGTGGTTGGGACCCTGGGTTTTGTGTTCTCAAGGGTTGTGAAATATATACATAACAGTGTATGAGAAAAATTCTGGGAAGATGTGTTCATTATTGCCCTGATGTAACTGAAACAATCTGCTACTGTGGTAGTTGTCCACATGAGTGGGGTAGGAAAAGTCATGTAGAAAATGTAGAAATACATGCACATGTGTGCACATTGAACAATAATGTCTGGTGTGCATGACTGGACTGGACTGGTGGAACAAGCACAAGCAGTGCCTCCTGAACAAGGTGAGGTGAAGTGACTCACTCCTGTAGTCTCATTTCTTTAAGAACCAAAGCCAGGAAAATCCAAAGGTAGTGCCCACCCTGGGCATCTTAGAAACTTAGGAAGGCCTTGTTACAAAATAAACCTGGACATGTAGCTCATTGTAAAGTCCTACAATTTAATCCTTGGAGGGGATGAAAACAAAGCAATAGCAGCAACAAAGCACAAGTGTTCCCATCTTCACTATGAAACTTTCCTAGTTCCATAGGCCAATGATATTTAAGAAATGGAAATTCCTACAAATGGTCATTTGTAGGAATTTCTTCCTGAGTAAAATTCATTCACAAGTATCTTAGTTACTTTTTTCTTCTTGTTGAGGCAAAATATCCAACACCCAAACTGAAGGGAAAAAGGTTTGTTTGTCTCACAATTTGTAAAAATTTCAGTGCATAATCTGCTGACTCTAAGGCCATGTGGTGTGATAGAGGGGCAACAGTTCATGATGGCTGGGGAGATGAAAGACACCAAAAGCAACAAGAGCAAAAGGGAAGTGATAAGCTTCTCTTTTACCCTAATATGTAGGGTACCTATATTAGGGAGTGTGTAGCACTCACACACCCACCCCAGCACTAAACAATAAACCAATGACAAACTCTAGATTCAGGCTTTGGCAGGACACATAGACACAAAACATAACAAGAAGTAACTTTGGGATGTTCATTTAGTGCCCCCTACTGACTCCACTGGTGACATTAATTCAGACAATGGAGAAGTTTACCAAGACCTTGTTTGTTCTACAGAAGCTCATCCCCATAACCAAAATGCTGAGGAAGGTGTTGTTTTTGCAAAATATGGATTCCACTAAAAAAATGAGTCAAAGTAAAAAGGAGAAGTAAAAGTGGAGTGATGAGACAGAAGAAAAATAAATGAAGCAGGAAGTGACAACAACTCAATTTGTCTGCGATTTGTAATCCAGACTCTGGAAAGCAACAACAGAAGAAGAAGAAAGAAGAAAGAAGGAAGAAAGAAGAAAGAAGATAGAAGAAGGCCAGCACATCAGTGCGAGCACTATTTGGTGATTCCTGAGCTCTGCATTATGTTGGAACTTGGGGTGCTAGGAGAACAGGCAGGTTGCTCACTGCCCTGTTAAGTACCTGGGGCCTCACAAGCCACCAGCGCACCAGGGTGAGAACTATTCAGAGATTCCTGAGCTGGAAATCATGTTGGAACTTGGGGCATTGGGAGAATAGGCAGCTTGCTCGCCGCCCTGGTAAGTAGCTGGGGGCCTCACAAGCCTCCTGCACACCAGAGTGAGCACTATTCAGTGATTCCTGAGCTCTGCATCTTGTTGAATTTGAGGTGCTGGGAGAACAGGCAGCTTGCTCGCTACCCTGGTAAGCAGCTATGGTGTGTCAGTTAAGAATCAGACATCGATCCATCCCCCCATACCTGTTATCAAGTGGGATCAGGAGGTCTGAGTATCTCTTGGGAGGATGAATGTATGCAGTGTGGCAAGTAAGGGGGATTTCCTTCTACCATCTGTTTGAAGGCAAATATTTTTATCCATGTTTTGCTCAGTTTTGATTAATGGTACTGCTCTATTCAATATTCTGTTTTTATAAGTTCCATATTTCCTTCCATTTTCCTCTACCTGATTGAAAGAACAGCTAATGTGAACAGAACAGGATGTACTATTGTGCCTATTTCTGGTGTCCTGGTGACCTGCTGTGAGGTTCTGTGCCAATTTCACTGCACTGCCTCACATAGGTTTGTTCTGTCTTATTCTGCTGTACTTTGCTACCTTCAAAAAGAAAAAAGTAGATAACAAAATGCCTCCAAAAACTTTCCTGCTACACCAAAGCATGGAAGAGAAGAAACTAAAAAATAAAGCAACAGAATAATATAAGTTGATTAAAAAGTAAATAACAACAACAAAACAAGTCAGTAATGTACTGAGCAACCTGAAACAGAATATAACTAAACAGATAATAGACTAAAAAGTAAAAAGAAGAAAAGAAAGTGCTCTAAAGGATATAGCTACATTTACATTTAAGTGTGTAAGATTGATAACCATATTGCTAAGTTCTTACTGGATCATTGAACTTCTTTGCAGCCTCATTGTTTGAATGTCCACTTTGTATGCTTTAATTTTGTAATTTAAACTACTATGTCTAAGAAGACAATATGTAATTTATCAACTAGTGATTTCTTACTCTTTATTTTTTTTCTGAAATTCTGTATTGTTTCTACCCCTTTTTCTGTTTTGCTTTTTTCCTCTTTAAATAAAAATTTTAAAAAATCAAAAACAGAAAGAAGAAAAAGAAGAAGGAGAATGAAGGAGGAGGAAGGAGGAAGAAGAGGAAGAAGGAAGAAGAAGGAAGAAGGAAGAAAAAGGAAAAAGAAACAAGAAGAAGGAAGAAGAAGAAAAAGAAGGAGGAGGAGAAGGAGAAGAAGAAACAAGAAGTAGTAGTAGTCCCCCAGAAAACAGAATGGATCTGAAAGGAAAATTAAAAATTACAGAAAATTTGAAGAAACAGAACACAATGTGTACAAGGTAAGAGACCATCTGCACTTTATCTGGGTTCCTGGCTCATGGTTTGTGCCCTTTTGTGTATGCAGGGCAGAGAGTGCCTAAGTTACAGAGACAAAGTGAATGCTGGGGACTCCAGGTGACCTCAGGGATAAATGTGCCAGCAGAATGGAATAAACAGTTTGTTGCTGTGATCTGTAAGGAGACCATGAGACATTGCACCATTGAGTTTTTCCACAAGGGACAGCTGGTGAAGGATTAGTACAAACACCTGTCATATATCTGATGAAAGTGCTTGGTCAGACACAATCCTGGGAAGGTTTGATTGCTTGAAGCCAGGACTCAGAATGGCCACGTGGTTCCACTCTAGAGCTCACAATGTTATGTTCCCAGAGTGACTGAATGACAGACAGTCATGGGAGACAGCTACAGTTAGGGTACATGCAGGAAAGAGTCTGCATGAAGGATTTGATCTAAAAGTACATAGGTCCTGCTCCTCTAACCAGAGGCCAGGTCCTGCCTGAATTGTTCTAGAAATGAAAATAATAGCAGAGTTGTTGTTACTCTACTGTTTTCTGTTGCTCAAATCCAGCAAAGATCTGGAGTAAACTATCTCTTAATTTCAAAAATTGTAGATTTTAGAAGAAAGTCATGTATTCAAAACGCTTTTTCTGTTTTTTTATTTTTCTTTGTGAGTGTAGGTTTCTATTTCCTTTTTCATCCTCACTAGATTATTAAAGTGTTGGGAATTTTCCTTGGTCCTTTTTCCTTGATTCTCTCTCTCTCTCTCTCTCCCTCTCTCTCTCTCTCTCTCTGTCTCTCTTTCTCTCTCTCTGTCTCTCTTTCTTTTTTGTTGCTTTTCCTCCTTAGATTTTCTTTTGTTCTACTTCTTTTTAAGTTTACTCCCTTTAATTTTTTTGTTTTATTTTATTCCTTATATATTTTTTCTTTTTTTATTGTCTATTTCTTATCAGTTTTCTTCAGTTACTTTTGCCTAACTGTATAAAATGCTTCTATTCCAATTAGATTATTTGCCTCCCTTTTCTTTTCTTCTGTTCATATCATTTGAAATTTCAATTTTTTTCTTTTTGCATTCTCCTGTTCCCAACCCCTATATATTTAATGCAATAATCATAAAGTTTCATTGATTTTAGATAGTTAACTGTATAAGATTACTGTTGATTTTTCTTCTGTTAGTGGAGATATACCTGTTACATATGGTGCATATTTTCTTGATGTTTGCCAGAAAATTGTATATTTCTTCTCTACAGATAAAGGTGGTACATAATTGGTTCTTAGGGTGTGAGAATATCATTTGTCTTGAGTGATAATATTGTAGCTGACTTGCTTGATATTATCTGGCTTGAATAACTGTTGCTATTAATGGGTTTTCTCTATAAGCTAACACATAGATTACATTTATGACATTAAAATATTTTTTGAGAGAAATCACTGTTGAACACATTACACTGCACCCTCCCCTACCAATTTAATTGAGGTACACAGATCTGGGGACACAGGCAAAAGAGTGTAGTTAACCACACCAGAAGTCCATCACTGAAGTGACTAAAAGAGATCTGTATTCTAGTAAAAATGTTTTTAAACTATAAGCATTAACAAACATCAGCACAAAACAAAAGAAATAGAAGCGTAAAAAGACAAGGCAATAAATTATCTACCAAACTGCAACTCCCACAGTTAATAGAAGGAATGTCAAGGGGGAAAGTAGTATAAACTACAAATATGAATTACACAAAAGGATAACAATGGAGCTGAGAAAACGTATCAAAGAAGTACTCAACAGCATTACAGAAGACATAACTATACAGGTAATGGAAGTAATAACCAAAATGTTCCAGGAGTTTTCCAAAGACACTAATAAAATCTAAATGAGCTAAGCAAAACAAAAACATGAATGACCAGTTTATCAAAGAATTAAGAGTGCATGAAGTTTCAGTCTGAAATCAAGTAGATTAAAAATTATGTTGAAATTATTTCCCTTCCCTTCCCTTCCCTTCTATTATTTCTTTTCTTTTTTTTCATTTCTTTTCTTTTTTCTTCACTTTCCTTTTGTGCACCAGAGTCCTAACTGGAACCTCTAGGGACAAGATTAAAGACTACAAGTGTGCATAGTAAAAAGAACAGCTAATCCCTCCCCCATGATTTGTGACTAGAGAGATGTTTGAATTAGCCTTACACCATGGGACTGTGCTGAACAAGGCTGTCCCAGAGCAGAAAGGCATCCTACAGCACATCACTACATCTCACCTAATGAAGTTAAAGACTACAGTGGAGGTAGATGGCTGTGGTGGCAGACCTCACAAAGCAAGGAGTTGGAAGATAGCATTACCTCTTCAAGAAAGGAAAATGAATTGGTACTGAGCAGCATTGAACAGCACCTACAGGAGTAGAAGGTCAGACCATATCACAGCATCCCATCCCATCCTAAAACAAACCAGCTGAGAGAATAGATACTTCCCAGTGGAAGAGGAACACAGAAGGCTGAGAAAGAATCAGAAGCAGCTATCTATAACCAGGACTGGGAGAAGTCCTGTGTCTCTGTCTAAATGCAGTACAGCAAGTAGTAGAGAGATGCTGAGAGAAACAGGGTAAGGAGTGGGAGGCAACTAAGTGACATACAGAAAATACTCACTGAAGATTCTGGCCCCAGGCTCCCCTATCTGGAGGCCACAATCAGCCTCATATTCAAAAATTCTACTGCAGACTCTGCAGGGTTACCCAGCAGTTTTGAGCTCTTCATGGACACCACAGGAATTTGGTTTTTTATGTTTTACTTTTCTTCTTTCTTTTCTGGTTTATTTCCTTTTTTATTAATTTATTTGGCTTTTACCTCTATTTTTGTTCTAATCTATTTGTCTTCTTTCCTCTTTACCTCAATTTAACACTCTGGATTCAGTGATATTTTCATAAGCGTATATATTCTCTCTAAACACTTTGGTTAGCTTCCATAATTCCTTGATTACTACTTAATTATCTTCTCTCTTATCTAGATTTCCACAACTTCTGTGGTCACCTTTGTCCTCCAGCCTTGCTTCTGTCATATTTCTTTACAATTATCTGTTTTATCCACTATCCTTCTTAAGTTTCCCCAACATAGGGTAAAACCACTCTACCAAGAAAAAATACATTGCATGCAAGCTTCTAAATTATGATGAATTTTGATATATAAATTTAGATTTTGCTTATATGGTTTAAGGTACAAAATTAATAGTTATAACAGTTTGTTAATTTCTAAGTTGTGCTTGATGCTGTTAATATCCTTTATACTATTTTAGCTAGGATATCATGTTTGTTGCAAATTATTTTTCTCATTCTGTAACAGTACTGGGAAGTTCTGGGGTAATAATCTCCCAACATTCCAACATCAAAGGACTGGGTACTGAGCTACAAACCAACATCTCACACTTTATAAACTGGGAAGGTAGAATCTTGGGGACAGATACAAGCCAAGAACCTTGAACACACAGAGCACATTCTTGAAGAACAGACATTTCCTATAGAGAACTTGATACTAGTGATGCAGCTACCTACAAAAACTTACAGGAATCAACACAGAAAACATACAAAAGATATTTAAAATGGAAAATGACAAGATACAGACCTAAAAAGCAACCTCACACATTCAGGTCATGCAGAACAAGTGAAGGAGACATGATAGATGAAAATGGAAGATACATTTTAGAAATTTCTCAAATGATGACAACTGACATAAAGAAACAAATGAGGCCATAAAGGAAATCAGATAAAGAAAAAACTCTGACATAAAAAAGGAATTGATGACCATAAAGAATTAATTGCTTAGCAAATCTAGAGTAGACATAGATTAATAAAAAGGAGGATCACAGAAAAATTATGGAAACCATGAAGGCTTCATATAGGAAAGAAGACTGCAGGAAACAGATTCAAACAGGTATCTGTGAAACTCAAAGTTCCTTTGAAATCTTGCAAAACCATATGAATGAAACTGAAGTTAGACTTTCAGAATTTGAAGACAAGGTAGCAGCTAGCAATCATGAAAAGAAGGATCTCTCAAAAAATAACAAGGGGTCAGGAAAAAGCAATTCAACAGCCACAAGGCCATGCAAAGAAAAATAATGCAATACTGACTAGTGCTGCTGAAAAAGTAAGAGCCAACACAGATAACATTAAAAACTCTATTTGCAGAAGTAATAGCAGAAAAATTCCTAAGCTTGAGAAAAGAATCTCACAAACAAGGGAAGCACATAGAATTGTAATTAGCCATGACCAATAAAAATCTGCACACAGGTATGTAGTAATCAAGACCCTTGGACTTCTGTATTAAAACAGTAATGAAAGGTGCTAGAGAAAAGAAACAGAAAGCCTATCATGGCAGACTTCTCAATACAAACTCTTAACTTGGAGTGAGTTATTTCAAGCCCTGAAATAAGACAATTTCCAAACCAAATTGCTGTACCTTGCAAAATTATCCTCAAAACTAATGCACTAATAAGATACTTCTGTGACAAACAACAAATGAAGAAATTACTGATCGTTGATCCTACCCTACAAAGGGTACTAAAAGATATTCTAGACACAGACAAAAATGGTCACAATTCCAAGAACAATAGAAAATGAACCACTAGTCAGGGCAAGCAATTAATGAGATAAAATCAGGGAACCAACAGCAGGAACATAATACAACAAAGATAAGTAAATTGTCTCAATTAACCAAATAAAAGAAACAGACTAGCAGAATGGATCAAGAAACAAGACCTAGCCAAGGATTTAGCTCAGCAGCACAAATGCTTGCCTGGCAAGTACAAGGTCATGAGTTCAATTACTGGTACAATAAAAAGATAAAGAAACGAAAACAAGAAAGCAAAAAAGAAACAAGACCAAATAACATGCTATATATAAGAAACACATTTAACTCAAAAAGACATTCCTACACTGAAAGTGAAAGGATGGGAAATAATACTTCATGCAACAGGAACAAAGAAAAAAGCAGGGGTAGTTATTCTGTTTGCATTCAATATGAACTTCAAACCAAGAAAGATGAAAAGAGAAAAAGAAACTCACTATATTCTTGTTAGGAAAAACTGAACAGGAACTGATAAGAATCATAAATAGGTATGCACCATATATGGGAGCACATAACAATATGAAAAAATATTACTAGGCATGAAAAATCATAAGCAGAGCCAAGCTGGCACCATGCCATGAGATAAGTTGCAGTTTGCCAGAGCAGGCCTGGAAAAGTTTGGGACCATCAATACCAGCGGCAGGGTGGCTTCGCAACCCATTTAGGTCACTGGACTAGGCTCCAGAGGTTCCACGGGCTTCAGTGGGCTGCACCAAGTGACTTCATTCAACCAGAGGAGCCAGACCCACCAAACAAGAGGAGCCAAAGCCAAGTGAGTCCCAGTAGCTGAGGGATCAGGAGGTGATTCCCAACACATCCAAGGAAAGCTTTGGAAAATCACTGAAAACAAGGAAATATAGAAAAATGACAAAAGGAAAGACCAAAATGTAATCTCAAACCTCCAGCCCATCCCAAGAAACCCCAGGAGCTATGTACATTGAAGAAAATACAACACATACACCTGAAATGCATGAAATGATACCAACTGAAATATTGAAGCAAGTAAGGGAAGCTATGATGAAACTCAAATCAGAAATATTCTCCCAGGTAAAAGAAGAAATGATAAAAGTAATGAAACAAATATGGAATTCATCCAACAAAGACACAGTTAAAAAATTAGAGGAAAAAAGGAAAATGACAGAATCCCTGAATAAACAGTTTAAGAGACAAACAGGATGCATTAAGCAGATTACAAAGAGATATACAGGAAATCAAAAACTAATGAATGTTGCAAAAACCACCTCAACAAAAGTGAAGATAGATTCTCAGACCTTGAAGACAAGATTGCAGCTAATGAACAGGAAAGGAAAAATCTTCTAACAATAGCAAGAAATCAGGAAATAACAATTCAACAGCTGCAACAGGATGCAAAGAAAAACAATATAAGATTAATAGGGATAAAAGAAAAAGAAGGGGAAAACATAAATAATATCAAGAGCCTATTAACAGAAGTAATAGCTGAAAACTTCCCAAACATGAGTATGGAAACTGACATATGGATTAGTGAGGCATATAAAACTCCAAATAACCGTAACCAAAACAAAACTACACCCAGACATATAATAATCTCCATCCCAGTAATCCAACATAAGAACAGAATATTGAAAGCTGTTAGAGAGAAAAGACAGGTCACCTATAAAGGAAAACCTATCAGAATCACAGCAGACTTCTCAACACAAACAATGAAGTCAAGAAGAGCATGGAGGGAAGATTTTAGATCCATAAAGAAAATGACTTCCAACCCAGAATGATGTACCCTGCAAAACTGTCCTTCAAAATGGAGAAATAAGATACCTTCATGACAAAGAACAGCTGAAGAACTTCATGATAGCCAAGCCAAACCTACAAAGAACACTGAAAGACACTCTAGATACACATAGGAAAAAACCACTAAGCAAGACAGACAGTTAAACAGAAAGGAATGTTAAGATACAACATCAGAAAGATAACATGTCAACAATAAACCAACATGTGACAGTTATAACCATTAATGTAAACGGCCTCAATTCACCAATGAAAAGAAACAGACTGGTAGAATTGATCAAGAAACAACATCCAACCATATGCTGTCTACAAGAAACCCATCTATCACAAAAGGAAACTCATAGACTGAAAGTCAAAGGATGGAAAACAATACTCCATGCAACAGGAACTCAAAAACAGCAGTGGTAGCTATTCTGTATGCAGACCATGTGAACTTCAAACCAAGAATGGTCTGAAGAGATAAAGAAGGTCATTACATACTACTTAGGGGAAAACCTCAAGAAGAAGAGATAACAATCTTAAACATATATGCACCAAATTCTAAGCAGCAAAGGCAAGGCAGGAGTCATCACAATCCCTGACTTGAAGTTATACTACAAAGCTACTGTTATTAAAAATCAACATGGTATTGGAATAAAGAGACCTGAGGATCAATGGAATAGACTAGAAGATACAAACAAGAACATACTCAACCACCTTATCTTTGATAAAGGGGCCAAGCATGTTCACTGGAAGTCTCTTTAATAAAGAAAAACTGGCTATCCATATGCCAAAAACTAAAACTAGACCCATGCCTATCACCATGTACTAAACTAAAATCCAAATGGATCAAAATATCTAAATATTAAAAAAGAAACAATAAATCTGTTGCAAGAAAATTAGGTAAAAATCTTGAAGACATGGAGGTAGGTAGAAAATTCATTAACAAGAACCAAACTGCACAGGAAATACTTCCCAGAATCAATAACTGGGATCACATCTTATTAAAGAGTTTCTGCATGTCCAAAGAAATCTCCAGCAGAGTGAAAAGAAAACCTACAAACTGGGAAAAAATCTTAATGATCTGTCCTTCAGACAAAGGACTTCTATCTAGAACTTATAAAGAATTTTAAAAATTCAGACTCCTGAAATTCAAAGACCCAATCCCAAAATGGGCATCCAAGATGAACACACAGTTCTCAAATAAAAAATACAAATGGCAAATCAATACATGAAAAAATGTTCATCATCATTGGTCATTAGACAAATGAAAATTAAAACCACACTGAGATACCATGTCACTCCAGAAAGAATGGCCAGGATCAACAAAACAACAACAAATGCTGGAGAGGCTGTGGGGAAAAAGGAACTCTTCTGCACTGTTGGTGAAAGTGTAGACTGGTGCAACCACTGTGGAGGTCAGTCTGGAGATTCCTCAAAAAGCTGGGGTTGGAGGTCCCATTTGACCCAGCTATTCTATTCTTAGGCATATTCCCAGAAGATCTGAAAACATCTTACCCCAGTGACATGTGCACCCATGTTTATAGTGGCACAATTTGTAATAGCCATATCTTGGAAACAACCTAAGTGCCCATCAACCGAGGAATGGAAAAAAAATTGTGGTACTTTTATACAATGGAGTACTACTCAGCTATAAAGAATGATCACATTGAGATATTTATAAATAAATGGATGCAATAGAATCCATACTCATAAGTGAAATAAATCAAACTCACATGTATAAATACCATATAGTCTCCCTAGGGTAAGAAATGGTAAGAGTACAGAAGATTTTATGTAAAACATGGTGCGCCAATATACTCCTTTGACATCTTATGTATTCATTCATTGTTTGGAATGGTTTTATTCTGTTTTGTTTGATCTTAACATATGTGATCATATGAATAGTTACTTTGAAGACAAGACAATATGGCAGCCATTGTTGATTTAATATCATCTTGCTTTGAAGTCCTACTATGCTCTTGTGTTTCTATTACCATTGTTTCTATCACATTGTGACTTGTTGGATGTAATGTGTATGATAATATAAATAAACTTTTTATGGAAAATGAGATAATATAGCAGCCATTGTTCATCTTTGGTTATTTGGTTCAGAATGCCTTGCACTACTTTTATTCTCTTGAGTGGTTGTATTCTATTTTGTTATGTTTGACATTATTGTGTGTAAAGCTAAGCTCAACTATTTCAAAGAGACATTATGATAGCTACTGTTAATATCCAATTGTCTTGTTGTGAAGTCCTGTGCTGCTTACGTTGTTCTGTTCTGATCTGCTTAGATCTGTCCTCTTTTGTTTTATTCTCTTTAAAATAAATAAAAGGGAAAATCATATAAGCAATAACATAATTGTAATGGAAAAACCTAATACCACACAGTCACAAATAGGATACATAAACCAGACAAAAATATCAGCAAAGAAATATCAGAACTCAACCAAACATGTGACCAAATGAACTAACTACATGTTTACAGTATTCCATCCAACAAAATAAGAACACATTCTTCTCCAAAACAGATCATATTCTAGCCCACAGAACATGTTTAAGTAAGTGCAAAGGAGCTGAAATTATCCCATGCATGTTGTATGACCATACTGCAATGAAATTGGAAATCAATGGCAAAAGACACTGAAACAAACTACATGAACACTTGGAAATTAAATAACTTCCTACTGAACAGCTGATAAGTCATAGATTGAATTAAAGAAGAGGTAGAACAATATCTACAATTAAACAAAAACACAAGAAAAACACACTGCAAATTGTGGGAGGCAATGAAGGTAGTTCTATGAGGGAAATTTATACTGGTAAATTCTTGTATCAGGGAAAAAAATGAGTATAAATTAATAAAACCTATTGTTGCACCTGACACTTGCAGAAAAAGAGTAAGTCAAGCCTGATGTCCATACAAGGGAAGAAACTATAAAGATAAGAGCACAAATTAATAAAATTGAGATTAAGAAAACAACACAAAGAATCAATGAATCAAAGAGTTGGTTCCTTCAATGTTTAAATAAAATTGATTAAACATGAGACAACCTGATCAAAAAAAAAGGAAAGAAAAAGTTCAAATTCATGAAATGAAAAATGAAAAGGAGGAAATCATTATGGATCATGTGTAAATTCAGAAGATCATCAATACCTACATTGAGAAACTTTAATATGGTGGAAAACAGAAAAAACAGACAGATGCTTGGATATTTATGAATTACCAAAGTTGAATCAAGAATACAAAATAATTTTGAATAACCCAATATCAGTTAATGAAAACGAAAATGTAATTAAAAACTTACCAACAAAGAACAGCTCAAGTCTGTTTTATTCATGGCTGAATTCTACAAGAGATATAGACAAGATTTAGTATCAATGCTCCTCAAACTCTTTAATGAAATTGAAATAGAGGCAATACACCCTAATTCATTACTGGAGTCAAGTATTACTCTGATAACAAAAGCAGAAAAAGACCCAAACAAAAGAGAAAACAACAAGTCAATCTTCCTAATCAACATAGTTGCAAAAATCCTCAATAAGATACTGGCAAAGAGAGGACAACAAATCATTAACCATGACCTAGCAGAGTTCATCCTAGCACTGCAGGGATGGTTTAACATATGCAAATCAATTAATGTAATAATACATCATATCAACAGAGCCAAGACAAAAATCTCATAATTATCCCAGTAGACGTAGAAAGTTTTTGACAAATTCCAACACCCTTTCATGTTAAAAACTGCAGAAATTGGAAGAGGTTGTTTTCATCTGATAAGAACTACAACCACCATCATACACAATGCAAAACATTGAAAGCTTTCACTCTAAAATCAGAAACTAGGTAAGGATGTCCATTATCACCACTCCTATTCATTATATTTCTGAAATGTTAGCCAGATTAATTAAAAAAGAAAGAAATAAAAGCAATCAGGAAAGGAAAGGATGAATTTAAATTACAACTATTCACAAATGACAACATACTCTAAAAGAGACACCCAAAAACACCACCAAATGACTTGTAAATTTAATAGAAAGACTCAGTTGTGCAGCTGGATACAAAATTAATATTCAAATATCAATAGCATTTTTGAACACAAACAACAAATTCAGTGAGAGAGAAAGTATGGAAACCACAAACTTCACAATAGTGTCCAAAAAAATGAAATACTTAGGAATTAATCTAACAAAAGAAGTAAAAGATCTGCACACTGAAGATTAAAGTTTCTTGAAAAAGGAGATCAAAGAAGATAGTAGATAATGGAAAGTTATCCTTTCCTCATGAATAGTAAGAAGCAACATACAAAAAATGGAGGTACTCCCAGAATGGCCATACATATTTAGTGCAATCCTGATCAAAGCACCACCAGCATACCTCACAAAACTAGAGAGAACATTCTTAAAAATCATTTGGAAACAGAAGAGATCTGGAATAGCACAAGCAATTTTGAGCAACAAGGCAAGGCAGGGGACACAACAATTATACAAAGCTATTATGATGAAATAAGAATGGTACTGGAAAACATAGATGATGATGAGTGGAACAGATTAGAAGATTCACAAACAACTATAAACACACTGAAACACACTCAGACACCTTATCTTTGACAAAGGGGACAACATGTTCATTTGAAGAGAGCCCCTTTGGCCAGCGTGCTTAGAAGGAAATGTGACCAACAAGGAAGGGGGCTGGGACATGCACTGTAACCTATGGGGAGGAAGCCAGGACCAGGACAAGAGAGAGGGGCAGGAGGAGGCCCCCAGCCCAGAACCCTGAGAGCACTGATCCAGGAGAGGGAAAAACAAGGGAGACTGAGGGCAGCAAACACGCAACATCAGATATGGTTTCAACTGACATTAAGACATATCTTCAGGACCTTGTAGACAAACTCAAAACTGAAATATTAAATCAGGTAAAGCAAGATATGAGTAGAGTAATAAAAGAAATGCTCTCAGGAAAGATCTCTCAGGAAGATACAGGCAGAAGAAGGGAGGAACACAAAAAAAAGACAGAAACATTCAATAAAGAATATAAAGAAAATATAGAATACATGAAGTAGATTCAAAGAGACTACTAGGAAATTAAAAACTCCATTGAAAGCTGGCAAAACACCTTAAAAGAAACTAAGAATAGACTACCAAACTTGAAGATAAGTTTGCAATGTGTGATCATGAAAGGAAAGATCTCTTAAAAATAACAAGGAAACAGGCAGTAACAATACAAAAGCTAGAAGATGACAAGAGAATCTACAATTTAAGAATAAGAAATGTGAACAAAGAAACAGGAATACAAACAGGTGAATTACAAAGGCTATTCACGGAAATAATTAAGGAAAACTTCCCAAGCATGAGAAAGGAAATGACATTCAGTTGTGTGAGGCATACAGAACTCCAGACACCTACAACCAAAACAGAACTATGCCCAAACATATAATAATCAAGATACAAGAAATTCAATATAAAAACCAGAATATTATAAGCCATCAGAGAAAAGAAACAGATTACCTATAAAGGTAAGCCCATCAGGATCATGGCTGACTTCTCCACACAGACCATCAGATCAAGAAGAGCTTGGAGCAAAGTATTCCAAACCCTGAAAGAAAATAACCTTCAGCCCAGATTGATGTATCCTGCAAAACTCTCAATAGAAATTAATGGAGAATCAAGATGCTTCCATGACAAAGAGGAACTGGGGGAGTTTGTGACCACCAATCCAATCCTACAGAGAATACTGAAGGACAGTCTAGAGAGAGGAAAAAAGAAACAGGATTTTAGGAACAGTGGCAGAAAGGCCTCAATGAGTGGGGCAGGCAGTAGAATGAAGGAGAAAACTAGACAAACAGGCAGAAAAATAGCATAGCAGAAATGAGGCAGAGAAGGATAACTAGGATATCTAACACTGATGGCCTTGATATGCTATATTGTTAATAGTGTACCAGGATTTAAAACTCACATTAGTCACACTACTCTGCTTAGATGTATTATATTCTGTTCCAGTCATTCTACCTGTACTAGATTTGAGGGCACAGACAGCAATCCTGAAAATAACAGGATATAGTATGGTAATCATCCTTAATTTCTTATTAACTTAATCTAAGGCTCTGTAAAACCTACACTATTTTACCATGACTGATTGTAATTGAATCTGGTTTGTTAGATCGCTGTTTTGTATTGATAGATTTTATTCAAAGCTGTTATGATTGATAGTATCAAGTCTGAGAGTATAGGCAACTGCACTTAAGATGACAAGATTCACTAGAATATCCACTATGGCTTGATTATTACCTGCCTTTGAAGCTTTATACTCTCTACAATGTTTTATTTTTACTAATATTGTTATGCACTGCTATATTTAATTATGCCTGATGATATAGACAATTCTACTGAAGATAATAAGAAACAACACAGTAATCATTGTAGATCACCTTGTACTGTGGTTTTATATGACTTTTTGGCTTCATGTTTTTATAGGAATTTGTTTTGTTTTGTCTTGCTAAGTTTTGTTTTTCCCTCTAATACAGAAAAGATAGAAATACATGTAGAGATTCATGCATGAGTAGCTGTTTACATGCTCACTGTTTGAATATCTATTTTGTATGCTTTAATTTTGTAACTTGAACAACTATTTCTAAGAGGACAATATTAATTTATCAACTATTGATTTCTTATTGTTTATCTTTTTTTGAAATTCTGTATTTTCTCTATACTTTACATGCTTTTGTTTCTCTTTAAATAAAAATAATTTTAAAAAGGAATGTCTTGACTGCAAGTACCAGAAAACCCAACTTAAACTAAAAAAAAGAGACCCTTTAATAAATGTTCCTGCATAAACTGCCTTTCTATACACAAAGACTAAAATTAGACTCATGTCTTATCACCATGCACTAAACCAAAGTCAAAATAGATCAAAGATATAAATATTAAGACAGAAACACTCAATCTATTACAAGAGAAAATAGTTAGAAATGTTGAAGCCACAGGTGTAGGCAGAAATTTCATGAACAAAAACCAGACTGCATGGGAAACCAACAAAGAATCAACAACTGGGATCTCATCTTACAGAAAAGTTTTGCACATCAAAAGAAATCACCAACAGTGTAAAAAGACTGTCCACATAGTGAAAAAAATTTAACCAGTTGTCTTCCACACAAAAGATTTATATCTAGAACATATAAAATCGAAAAATCAAACACCTCAAATTCAAAAACAGAATCCAAAACTGGTTATCTGAGTTGAATACACACTTCTCAGATGAAAAAATATGAATGATAAATACATGAAAAAATGTTCAACATCATTGAATATTTGAGAGATACAAATTACAACACTGTGATTCCAGCTGCAGAAAGAATGGCGGTCATCAAGAAATCAACCAATAACAAATGCTGGATCAGCTGTGGGGAAAAAGGAATTCTTTTCCATTTTTGGTGGGTGCACAAACTGCTGCTGTGAACCGTATGGAAATCAGTATGCAAATTCTCAAAAAGCTAGCATTAGAAGTCCCATTCAACTCTATTTCCCTTCTGGGTACATTGCCAGTAGAAATAAAAATGTCATACCATGGTGTGATATATACACCTATGTGTATAACAGCACAAGTTGTAATAGGTAAATCTTCAAAAAAGCCAAATGCCCATTAACCAAGAAATAGAGAAAAAAGATGTTATTTTTATATAGCAGAGTACTACTCAGCCATGAAAAAGGATAAAGTTGAGATTTTATAAGTAAACAGATACAATTTGAGACCATACTCATAAGTGAAATAAAATAGACTCATTTGTTTCTCTGGTGTGAGAAACTTAAAGATTAAATAAAGTCCAAAATGTATGATACATATTTTGAAGTGGGAAGAAATTGCTCAAAAGGAAAAAGGAACTAGGATGGGAGTAAGTGGAAAGGAAGGAAGGGGAAATGAAAAAACTGCAAGTTAGTTTTAATAGTAGTGTATCTTAGTTTACTGAAAACAAAAATTTGTAGTAATATTAATTGGAGAATTTTTTTGATTTTTCTAGTTTAATTACTCTCAAGGAACAAAAGTTCACAAAAACTATGTGAATTCTTTTAGATGATAGCAAATAAGCATACTGAATACATTCAGGCTATTTTAGTGCCATGCACATGTACATAAATAAATAATACTGTTTTTCTGTTACCATAAAATATAGTACCACAATTTAACATTATGTAATTCAAATAAATGAGCATAGACAAATAAGGAAACAAAATATTTATATTATTGTTTACCAGAAATTCTTATGTATTACTGGAAAGTAATCTAATAGGCCAAGAAAACTACTTCAAACTGTCTTCATTTTCTAAATTTTTTTTGCTTCGTTTTGTTTTTTTTGAGGCAAGGTCTTGGTATATAGTTCAGACTGGCCTTGAATTCACTGTGTAGTGCAGTCTGTCCTCAAACTCACAGCAATCCTTCTGCCTCAGGCTCTCAATGGCTGAGATTTCAGGTGTGCACCAGCACACCTAGCACCATATTCCTTTTACAAGTTAGCTAAAATAAGACCAATAGTATCATGTCTGTATCTGTCACAGGTCACCAATTCTACCACCCTCAAATCAGCCCATGTAGTTATTTAAAGATTTGTGAAACAGGCTAAATTTAAACAAAGATTGATTTTATTGTCTTTTTTTGTACTTTGCTACAACCTTTTCTCTTAACTGAATCTAAGCCTGAAGTATTCTTAAGTTATTTTTGGGTTTTACTGTATCTCATGTTGTTTCAATTGGTTTAACTGCAAGGTATATGTAAACAACTCCTCAGAAATGAGAGGCACTTCTTGGAAATACAATGACTTTTGTCACCAGACTAGCAGGATTCTATGATTTTGACTTGATGAACTAAATGATTTCATGATTTGACCTTCCCATACCACCTACTGCAAAATGGCAGGGACTCTTATTTGCATCATTTGGTTCCATAAGATGTGTTGTCAAGGATCATAATATCGTGCTTAGTTGTGTAATGATTTAACTTTAAAAAAATTAACACTACTAGGAGTTCTGATTCATTCCATTATTAACTGCTTAAAATACATGACCAACTTGAGGTAAAAAGTAAACAAGGAAAGTCACTTTTTTGGGCTTTTAAAATGGTCAGAATATTTATTACCCCTATTCCTCAGATTAAACAACCAGCTTCAATTAAAAGACTTAGGAACAAGAGTATAAGGCATTATCTCTAAATTTCTTAATCACAATGATGTCCAGCTTGACCACATAAGTCAAGGAAAGGAAAGCATCATGCTTACCCACTCCAGGCCTCTAAGAGAAGCCACACAGATTCAGTCAGTCTGCATATACTCTTTAGTATTTCTGTAAGTAGTGCATATAGACACAAATGTGTACAATATCATGGTTACAAATATTTACTAGCAGTGAAACCTGATTTAGAGTTCCATAAAAATCTAGCAGAGAATCTTAAGAGAAGTGCCAGCCACAGTAAACAGACACATGTGTGCTATAGAGTAGGGTAGATAAAGGGTGCATGGGTACCAGGCATGAACCACATAGAAAGGAGAGTTAAGAGTGGTGCTATGGTTTTCAAACACACTGCATATAATGGGGACAAAAGTTAGGGTATATTTGAGGACTGTGTAAGCAATATCTGCTTAAGATATATCTTTGGTTCACATTAAAATGTGTAAACCCATGCTTTGTACAGTAGTCTGGTGTGAGAGGTAAGGAATGTTAAGAGAAAACCTGAAAAGATCTGAAAATAAAGTACTAAAAGAAAAAAATTAACAATGTTGTTTAACAATTAAACTCTGTTTTTAAAAAGGTATCTTACTATTTAATCTCCATCGTTTCAACTATAAATGTTTCTTGTCCTGAAACAGTGTGCAGTAACGGTATGTAAACCACATACTTTCAAATGCAACATGCAAAGTTTTTGATATATACCAAAGGGAAAAGATAGAAACATGGATCTCAACAACAACACCACAGTAATTGATTAAAGAGTCAACTACAGTCATGAAAACACACAATTCCAAAAATAGTCAATGAAAGGTTTTAAAAATACAAATATCCACAGAGAGCTCACAGCACAGCTACAGAAACAAGTGGATGTTACTTAACTACAGTGAAGGAAGAGACCTGTAGGAAGCCAGTATGCCACAGAGAAGATGAAGATGTTCATACAACATCTGGCTAATTTATCCATATTCCCACTGCCTTCCATCTGGAAATGTGTTCTTTCTTGTCCTTGCACCCTACAAGATAATAAAATCTTGCTCTTCCAAATCAAATTAATCAGTATTTCTGACCAAGAGGATGACAGAATCTTGGTCCCAAGGCAGTAATTAACCAAATATTACATTCAATTAGTTTCCATTTGTTTTTAATTTATTACGAGAACTTCATTCACAATTTCTAAAAGGTGATTTTCTTATGGTCCCTCTTCAGAGAATTTCTACCTCCCAGAAATTTTAAGGTGTCACATGTTTCATTCTTGCCTTTCCAAATAATAATGTCCATACTGCAAATTACTTTAATTTCAGTTTAGAGAATTCACAGTAGACTCTACAATCATCTCTAAATTTACAGTACTCTTTAAAGAGAGAGAGAGAGAGATTGAGATTAAAATTCTCACTGTCATTGTTTCTATAGAGTAAACAGTTCAGCCATAAATGATTGCCTAATGGTGAGAACTCCAGACTCGGAAAATACCTTTACTCAGGGTGGAGGTAGGAATGGACTAAATAATCAAACTACTACATTTTGTCACTCATTACAAAATGCCTTAAAATTCACAGTATTATAACTTTGAAAAGAGCTCCAGTGTTTAAAATTTGCAACTCATCATCAGATATTATTTTTATTTAGAAGTGTTTTGCTTTGCTCCATTTTTTTTTAGTTTCTTCTCACTAGATATACTTGTATGAGCACAGTTGTTTGCAGTTCCCATTTTCTTAATATTCACTGTGCTTGAGTGCTGGTACCCTTATCATTGCTGGCTGTTTGGGAACTCGGAAGTTCCTGCTGGCTTCCAGTTTGAGGCTGCTGTTGCTGCAGGATAAATCCCTGTGCTGCAGCTTAGTGCTTTTACTGGATTTTTTTTCTTCTGTTCAGTCCTCATTTCAGGGGTTTGCTCAAGGGAACGTAGCCAGGTGCCACCTGGCATGACCATGGGTTGTGGGGTGGTCAGTTTGCTTAAAAAGATGGATATGTGTCTTCACAGTACAAATCTTTCTTTAGTGCAGGGCCTGACTTTGAAGCCCCCTTCATGAGACAATGTAGTGGCTTAGACAGAGCACTAGCAACTAGTTTACTTCTCACAGGACTTTTCAGAGCCCCTGGAGCCTCCTGGGCAACTACTTTGCCTTTTTCCACTGCACAGTCTGGATCTGCTGCCACTCAAGCTAGATGAGCCTGTCCATGTACTTCCTAAGGAGTCCCTCAGCTTGGGGCACTGCCACCATCTTGCACTCTGTGTTCAGAAGCACAGCCATCTGTTGGAGGTCCCAGGAGCTAAAAGAGAGAGGTGGAAAATCTGGATAACAGGGCTTTGCATGGCCCTGATTTGGGTGGATATTGGAGTAAACTGGATCAAATTCTTCTGCCTTAAGATTAAGATCTGGAGGTGTGAGGGGTAAAAGAAGAATGGGAATCCTTTCAGAATCTGACAGGTCACATGCAGTATCCTCCTCAGCATCTTCCTTAATAATTTTTCATTAACTGAATGTCAAGAGCTGGGTACATTCCCTTTCAGCTTGCTTTCAGGAAGAAAGCTTTCTTTGATTTTATTGAAAGCTGGTTGAGAGACTCCTATAAGGCTGCTTCTCATCGGGGGAAATAGGTGAGGTACTTGGGATTTACTGTGTCTTTTTCCTGATGAATCTTTTGAATGTTGCACTTTATTCAAAGATGGGCCAACATTCATATTTCTGCTTTTCTGATGAGATGCATTCACCCTACTTCTTTTCTTGAAAAAAAAAATCACATGGTTGATCATCATCAAGATTTTGACAAACTGTCTTCTCTGTAACATTCAAAATATTTTTGCTCAATCTGTTGAAATGTGACAGCAAGAAAAGTCTCTTATTCTTGGAATGTACTCAGCACCCCCAGAAATGTGGTGAGGCCACACAGCCTGTGAGCTCTGGGCTTGTGCTGGGCTGACTGCAGAGCCCTGCGATGGGGCTTAGGGGTTGTGGCACCAACAGGAGAACTTTTTATGCCCATATATTGTATTGTGAGTAACTACTTTAAAGATAACAATACACAATATACTAAGTACTATTATTCTCCTAATATTTTGTTGTGAAATTCTTTACTTGTTGCCATGAGATAAAAAGTACTAGAAGATAGTGATTTCTGCAAAGAACAACTACTCAAAGTCACCTTAAAAGCAAGAAGAGAGCAAGAAATGTAGGTCCAACAGCTGGTAGGAAATATGAAAACTAATCTAAAAGTAAGTGGAAAATCATAAGACAACAAAAATGGGATGAAAAACCTCTTCACAGAAATAGTTGCAAAAATTTTCCATAATAGGGAAAGCAATAAATGTACAGATAGATTAGGCATATAGACTCTCAAATAGGCAAGGTGAAAAATAAATTCTAAACACCACACTATACTCAAAGCATTTGAAGTCTATCACAAGGACAAAAATATTAAAAACTGTTCAAGAAAGACACTGAATCACATATAAATTTAAACCCATTAGAATTATAGCAACATTACAACCCGTTAGAATTATCATTGCAAATATTGAAGGCCAAGAGGGTTAGGAGCAAAATGTTTCATGCCCTAAAAGATAAGAACTTCCAACTTGGGGTGTTCGTGACCACCAATTCAACCCTGCAAAGAATACTAAAGGACATTCTAGAGAGAGAGAAGAAAATCACCAGGATTCCAGGAACAATGGCAGAAAGGCCTCAGTGAAAGGGGCAGGCAGTGCAATGAAGGAGAAAAGTAAACAACAATGACAGAAAAATAGCATAGCAGAGATGCGGCAGAGAAGATTGGCTATATCGCTGTTTTGTCTTGACTGATTTTATTCAAATCTGGTATGCTTTAGAGTATCAAGACTGAGAGTAGAGGCAACTACTCTGAAGAAGAACAAGATTTAATAGGATACCCATTCTGGTTTGATTATTAACTGCCTTTGAAGTCCTATAATGTCTCCAATGTTAGGTTTTTATTAATATTGCTATTTACTGCTAAGTTTAATTATACTATGTCTGATGGTACAGACAATTTTATTGAAAATAATAAGAGACATCATAGTAACTACTGTAGATCAACTAGTATTGTGGTTTTACATGTCCTTTTCGTGTTTCTCTAGGAATTTGTATTGCTGACTTGTTTTGATTTGTTTCTCCCTCTAATACAGAAAGGCTAGTTATACATGTAGAGACTTATACATGTATAGAACTTCTAAACAGTTTACGATAAGGGATTATAGTTATTGTAAAGAAAAAAAGAGAGGAAAAGAAAGTATTCTAAAGGATATAATTGCATGTATGTTTAAGTGTGTAGGATTGATATCCATATTACTAAGTTTTTATTGGATAGATGAACAGAACCAGTTGCAGTCTCACTGTTTAAATGTCTACTTTGTAGGCTTTACTTTTGTAACTTGAACAACTACTTCTAAGAGGAAAGTATGTAATTATAAACTAGTGATTTCTTACTGGTTATTATTTTTGTTTTGTTTTGTTTCAAAATTTTGTATTATTTCTACCCTTTTTCTGTTTCATTTTTTTCTTTAAATTAAAAAAAAAAGAAATTTCAACTCCATGTAGCGTATGCTGTGAAACATTCCTCAAAAATTGGCGGGTAAATAAGGCATTTCCATGATGAAAAGCATGCCAGTAATTCATGAACAATAAATCAGCAATATAAGAACTTCTTAAGGATATCTCAGAAAGATATTTGAAGCCAGAAATGCCAACAAATGAAAAAGAAGGAAAAGGCCTGGCATGAGAAGCAGCTAAAAGAACAGGAAATCAACAAGATAACAATGCAATGATAGGTATAATTCAGTACCATTAAATAATAACTCTCAATATGGATGGTCTTAAACTCTAGTCGAAAGACACAAGTTGGTGGAATGGATCAAGAAACAAAACCCCAAAATATACAGTACAAAATAAACACATTTAATTTAAAAAGAAATTTATATTAAAAATTAAAGGAAGGAAAATGCAGCTGGAGCCCAGAAAAAAAGCAGGAGTATTTATTCTAATTTCTGACAAAATGGATTTCAAACCAAATCAAAAGAGAAAGAAAATCACTGCATACTGCTTTGAGGAACAATTCAAGAGGAAGAGAAACAAATATAGACATTTATGTGTCAGCACTGGCACAGGAAACTTCATAAAACAAAAACGAAACAAACAGACAAAACCCAGATAAACACCAATATTACTGTGGTGGAGTCTGGCACTCAATACCCAATTGCCACAAGTAGATGGATCATCTAAACAAAGAATCAACAAAGAAATTTCAGAGTTCAAACAAATCTTTGAAAAAATGTATTTAATACATATCTATAGTGTTCCATTATCAGGTCCTGACCTAGATCCCCAATCTCGCAAATGAGTGTATGGCAGAGGTTTAAATAAAATGAGACAATTTTAATGACTTTTTAGGGCTCCAGGGGGGTCAAAACCCTTTAATTAAGCTTATTACTCTGAGGGCTAACACAAGCACATCTCTGGATCAGTCCACTTTTAATAGGTCCAAGGACAAAAGGCGGAGAAACTGAAGAAAGCACAGGCAATGAGCAGGACCTTGGAGTCACTTCAAGGATGTCTCCAGGTAATGAATCAAGTCAGTTCATTAGAACTGTCTTATCATGAAGGCATGGAAGAAGTGAAACAGTAGGAGTAATTTTTGCAGCTGCAGTCTCTATCTACTTAATTGGGGTTGGAGCCAAGTATTTGCAGCTGTGGCCTTACTGAGGCATCTCTGGCCTCACAGATCACTACAGACTTCAGCTAGGATCAGTGATTCGTAGAAGTTCACTTACTATGAATAAGCTCCCATCACCAGGCAAGGGACCAAGGCCTAGGAAAGATTCATAGATAAACATAGAAAGCCAGTTAGCAAAATTTAAATCCTGCTCAGAGCAGCTTTGTTGTGGTCTCCAACATTCCATCTAACAACTGAATACACATTCTTCTCATCAGCATGTGGGACTTTCTGCAAAACATTATATATATATATATATATATATATATATATATATATATATCCAATAAAGCATGCTTAAGTAAATGCAAAACAGTGAAAATTATCTCATGCATATTATCAGATCACAGGGCACTGAAACTAGAAATCAATGGTAAAAGCAAGTACTGAAGCTACGCAAACATACAGTAACTAAACAATAATCTCTTGAATGATCAGTGGGTCTCACAAGAAGTTAAACAATTCATAGAACCGAACAATATCAGTACAACATACCAGAATCTATGGGGTTCAAAGAAATCAGTCTTTAAAAAAGTTTATAACAATGAATGCCCATATCAGAAAATCACAGCAAGCTCAAATACATAACCAAATGATGCAACTTAAGATCCTACCAAAACAACAATCCAAATCCAAAACTAGCATGATAAAGGGAATTATAAATATCAGAGCAGAAATGAATGAAATTGAGGTTTAAAAAGTACAAAGAATAAATTAATCAGAGCTGCATATTTTAAAAAATAAGCAAAACAAAGCATTAGCCAAGAGGTAAATATCCTCAATAATCCATTATCATTCAATGAAATTGAAAATGTCATTTAAAATAATACCAATTACTAAAACTCTAGGTCCTGACAGATTCACTACTGAATTCTATACTACCTTGAGAGATGATTTAACAGTATATCTTCCTTTTTAAAAAATTTTTTAGAGATGATTTAATGCCAATCCTTTTCACATTTTTTAATGAAATCAAAAAGGAAGTAGTACTCCCAAATAATTTCTGGAAGCAACAACTATCCTGATTCCAAAAGCAGAAAAAGACTCACCCCAGAAAAGTTGCCCATAGGCCAGTCTCTTTAATAGGCATAGATACAAAAAACCTCAGTAAGATACTGGCAAACAAAATGTAGAAATCATCAAAAAAGTATAAGTTATGGTTTTGTTTTTTTATACCAGCAATCAAATTCAGGACCTTGAGCTTGCCAACTAGGTGCTGTGCTGCTGAGCTATATCACTGGCCCCCAAATTATATACAATGAACAAGAAGGCTTCATCCTAGGGATTCTGGGATGTGTCAGTATATATAAATCAATAAAGGTAATATATTACATAAACAGAAAAGGACAAAATCACAGGAACATCTCAATAGATGAAGAGAAAGAATTTGAAAAGAATTCAACATCCATTTGTTATAGAAACCCTGAATAAAATAGGTATAGAAAATCTTCATCTCTATCTTATAAAAGTCTTAGTATTGGCAAACCAATAGCTAGATGAAATGGAGAAAAGTTGAAAGCTTTCCCTCTAAAATAAGAAACAAGACATGTGTGTCCACTATTGCCACTGCTGTTTAAGACAGTACCCAACACATTAACCAGATCATACAGACAAGAGAAAAACATAAAAGAGAACATCATAAGTTCAATCCCCAGTTCCAAAAAAAAAGGATCTTTAAATTAGTAATATACAGCACTCAGAAGAAACTGCTGTGAGTGCAAGGCCAAGCTGAACTGCATAATGAAACTTTGTCTCAAAAATAAATAAATAAATGAGACATGGAAAGTAAAAACCTTGAATTATTATTTTTAGATGACATGATCCCAAAAACTTCACCAAAAGACTCCTAGAAACAATAACCAAACTCAGTGTTATAGCAGAACACAAAATCAACAACCACAAAAAATCAATAGTGCTCCTGTCCACCAATGATAAACTTACTGAGAGCAAAAGAAAAAGCAATATCTTTTACAGAAGCAATGCCGTTTACAGTAGCATCAAGTAAAATGAAATACACAGGAATTTACCTAAGTGAGGAAGTGCAACAATTCTACAATGTAAACTACCGTACTCTGAAAACAACAATCAAACAAGATATCACTAAACAGAAAAAAACCCTGTTCCTGCAGAGATTGGTACTGTGTTTCTAAAACTATTACACAGATAAAACTATGGCTGTATTTCTAAAACTATTACACAGATTTAATACAGTTGCAATCAAAACACCAACAGAATTCCTCACAGAACTAGAAAAAGCAGTTCTAAAATTCATGTGGAACCAGATTAGACCTAGGAACTAGCTCAAGCCAGGAGATATCACAATTTTGGACTTCAAGTTATATTACAAAGATACCATGATTTTTTTAAAAAAAACATGTTAATAATTTATAAAAAAAACAGACTTGTCAATCAAAAGACAGAATAGAGGATGTAAAGACTGGGTTTCCACAGGCTGAAGATTGAATCTAGATTTGTATCTCTCCATGCACTAAATTAAATTAAAAATGGATCGAAGAACTAAATATTGAAGCAAAAATAATATGCAGGATGATAAAATAGGTAAAACTTTTGACAGCATAGGCATAGGTGATGACTTTGTGAATAGAACTCTCGATGCAAAAGAAATAATACCAAGAATCAACAAATGGCAGGGTCTATATTGCCACCCTGTTTAGTGACATTACAAACCCACTCTCCCATGGAGAAGTTGTCACTCTTGGCAGCTCAGGTTTGATCCTTATGCAGACAGAGGCTGATTGTGGAAGGACTGCTACTGTCTCATCTTACCACATACCAGAATATGATAATCCAAAGGAAGACAGATAATGGAAATGTGAGGGGTTTTGGAAGGATTAAGAGGAAAGTGCGGTATCAGGCCCACTAAAACTCAACTATAAAAGCATCTTATTGTGGATATATGGATATACAGATGCACTTCATTCAGTATAAATGGGCATTCATGAGCCTGAGGATATGGGATCCCATAGATAAGTGTTAAAAAGGATGAGAAATCTGTATACCCTTTATTACATACACTATTGTTCTAGTTGGCCTATGGGCAACAGAACACTTGGAGATGGACAAAGTTGTCATCTAAATTCTCTCAAACTGTTGAACAATGAAAAGTTTGATCCCACCATTTTCAGATCAGGATTCCTACATTTTTTTCCTAAATTTTTTCCTAATTCTGGAGATTGCCCAATGGTTAGTATAGACTGGACAAAGTTACACAAACTTGACAGATAACAAGGTGACAGGTCTTTCACCTTTTTCATTTGAAAAAAAAAGGAGAAAAAGAAAAATATCACAAGTGACCAGAAAAGAAAATTAAAGAAACCTGTCACCAAACAGCTACCACAGGACCATTCAGCCAATTCAGAAAAGCTGGATACTGCAGCAACAATGTTTGGTGGCAGCTTTCCTACCTTTCAGTTTCCTTCAGACCTTTCCATTTTTCTGGGCTTCTATTCTTGCAATAAGGAAAATATTGTGCTCACTTTGATTCTACTGTGAGCATTGAAATTATAGTCTTGCTCCCCCAACAATGCAAAGTGATACTTACAGTGCTGACTAACTTGGTAGTTGCAGGTCTGTGCTTCCTGAAAATGCCCAGGGATTCAGGTAGAGCCATACCACCTTGAGCTGGTCTAACAAGCAGGTAAAAGGTCACCCAATCCGAACACAGATCTGAACCCTCCTTCATGGAGGCACCAAGCAGCTCATTCACTTCTGTTTCTCAGCAGCCTTGTCTGACTTTCACTAAGGGGTCTGAGGCAGTTCACCAACCACTTCAAAGGTTCACAGTCTCTCTGCAGAAAACTTCATCTGCATCTACTTAAACTTGGGGTCCTTCTTTATCCCAAACTACACAGAATTCTCTACTTTCAACCCACTCCTTGTTCCTACAGCTAAATCCCTTCATTTTGAAGAAAAAGCCAGTTACCCTATCTGTTAGGCAATGCGTAAGACTTTGATGGAGAAGATAGCAACATAAAATCTAGCAGCATATTGCATTCTCTCCAGGATCTGTGGTTGCAAAACCTGAAAAACAACTTACCAAACAGAAAAGAAAGAAAACCTCCAGGAATCAAGAAAGAGACAACAGGAAATCCAGAAATTAAAAAAATGGAAAAGGAGGGAGGGCAACACAAGGAAAAGAAAAAAATAGTTTTGAATTCTAACCATGGCTCCTGGGTTTGAATTCTAACCATGGCTCCTGGGGAGAGGGACCTCTCTGGAGAAAAAAAAATTATTATGGTGCTCAACATATTTGAAAGTGATTTACCAACAGCAATTTTGGAGAAATGGTTAATTGTTTAAGGGGTAGGACTACACTTCAAAATTTCTGAGGTGTCCTGAGACACTTGTGGAGAAGGCACAGACTATACATACTCCTCCTGAAAGTTTTAAGCAGTGATGTGCTCAAGCCAGGAAGAACACAATGGCTCCACCCTAAATGGAAAAAGTACTGGTACTGAGTTCAGTTGACTGCTTGACTCTCTCATCCTTGCTGCACTACCTATATCCAACACAAAGGTCATTGGTCTATTTACTTTCCCCAACTTCCAGAGTGATCAGATCTCTACTTCTGCTTGGATAGTTGCCTCAGACTGAGGTACATAAAAAACAGTGGCCTCTGGACTAGGGAGGCACCTGACAAACCCACAAGCTATAAAGCTAGGCAGAGAAAGCAGTGATCTGGTGTGCACAAAGGGACACAGAAATTGGGAGTGAATATAGCCCAAGGGCTATAGGAAAGAAAAGCAGGACAGGATTCTGTACTCACACACAAATAATGAGTGCGAAAACAAAACAGAACTCAGTAGTAACTCTATCTCATCCCTCTCACATGTCTTGTAAATTCCAATACTGCAGGCCCTGGAAGTGAACCATTCATTCAAACACATGGAGGAATATTTTGGATTCACTTTTCATTTTCTCTTTGTTGGCTTTTTGAGGTTTAGTTTTTTACTTTTTTCTTTTTATCTTTTCTTTAGCTTTTTTTTCTTTTTTCTTCTTTTCCATGTTTGTTCTTTTCTGTTACATTTATCTCATTCTATCAAATTTTTTGCACTTTAATTGTATTTATTATGTCATTTTTTTCTCCACCTCTGATATTCTTTTATTTTTATTTTTCAGATTTCACTTCTTTCATTTTTCCCTTTCCTATTTCCTTTACTTTTACTATTGCTAAGCTTTATTAAAGTTTTAGATATATAGCTGATTCTATGGCATTATTGTTCAATTCTTTCCAATTGTAAATGTTAGTATCATTGTTGCATTTAGTAGATATCTATTGTATATCAATATTTGCTTTGTCTTTTGTCTTAGTTACTTTCTACTAGTCTCTGAGACAAAATACCTGATGCCCAAAGCTGGGAAAGGACAGGTATATTTCTTACAGTTTTTGGAGGTTTCAGTCCATACTCAGTTGGCTCCAAGGCAGCATGGCATGGCAGGCTGCAGTTCATGGCAGCTGCAAACAGCAATGCAGAAACTGGCAAGAGAGAGAGAGAGAGAGAGAGAGAGAGAGAGAGAGAGACATTCTTCCTGCCATTACATCACATCCTGGCTCCACCCCTAGGTGGGTGTAGCACTCACAACCACCAATCCAAGCTCTAGACAATGAACCAATCACAAATGCATAATGCAAAGGCATGAGGCTTGGGGACCACTAACATAAACCATGACATATTTGTGCATATATTTTTTCTTCTGGAAAATATTAGTCTTTATTTGCTTTAATAACAGAGAAAACTTCACATTATAAACAGAAAGTTAAACAAGGAGGTTAAAAACTTCTGAACTTTTCTGAAAAGCTCTTCTTTTTTTCCTAATTTTTTTATTTTAAAGAGAAAAAACAAAAATTAGAAAGCAATCAAGCAAAGAAATAAACAAACAACAAGAACAACAAAAGCCAAATGTCATCAACAGCAACGACAATGACAACAAAATAGTGATACAGGTTTTCAAAATAAGATGACAGGAATTTAACTATGGTAGTCATATTACTTCTGGTTATCTTCAAATTAGTTGCTCAGGTTATCAGATACAGGCATGCAAAATTGATCAAACAATATGATTTCACTTTGAGCACTTTATTTCCCTTTCACTATGTCAATTGTAAAGTTTGGATCTTATTTACTTTCAGTTTCTTACACTAGTGAGACAATACAGTGTTAACACATGTGAGTTTCATTTATTTCACTTATGAGTATGGTTTCTAGTTGCATTCACTTACCTATAAAAGCCTCAAATTTATCATTCTTTATAGCTGAGTAGTAATCCATTGTATAAAAGCATCACATCTTTTTTATCCATTCCTCCTTTGATGGGCATTTGGGCACACATATAGCTGTGGTAAGTTTTCAATTCTTCTGGAAAAATACTCAAAACGGAAATAGTTGGGTGGAATGGAACTTGTAATCCTACTGTTTTGAGGAATCTCCATACTAATTTCCACAGTTGTTTTACCAGTCTGCACTCCATCCAACAATATAGAAGGTTTCCATTTTCCCCACAACACCTCTAGCATTTATTACTGGTTGATTTCTTGACATTAGCCATTCTTTTAGCTATGCTATCTCAATGTTGTCTTAATTTGCACTTTTGAATGACCAGAGATGCTGAACATTTTTCATATATTTGTTCACCATTTGAAATTCTTCATCTGAGAATTGTGTATTTATCTCAAATGCCCATTTTTGAATTGGGTCTTTGAATTTGGGGCCATGATATTTTCAATTCTTTATTCTAGATAGAAATCCTTTGTTAGAGTGACAATTAGCAAAAATCTTTTCCCAATCATTAGTTTTCTTTTCAATCTTGGTGATTACTTTGGATGTGCAAAAAATTTTAATAAGATGAGATCCCATTTGTTGATTCATTGAAGCATTTCTCAGGCAGTTTGGTTTTTGTTCATGAACTCTCTGTCTACCCCTATGTACTTGAGATTTCTACCAACTTTGTATTCCAGTAGATTTAGTGTTTCTGTCTTAATATTTAGATCATTCATCCATTCTGACTTTAGTTTACTGCATGGTGATAGGCAAGAGTCTAGTTTAAGTCCCTAGCATGTAGAAAACCAATTTTTCCAGCACTACTTATTACAGAATCTATCTTTCTTCAAATGAAGTTGTTTCACCTCTTTGTCAAAGATAAGATGACTGAGTGTGTTTGTAGTTGTGTCTGTATCTTCTAGTCTGTTCCACTGATCATCAGGTCTGTTTATTTGCCAATACCATATATCTGTGGAGTGCCTCAAGGAGAAGTATGATCCAGAAGAGACCCCTCAGAGACCCTCTGCCATGTAGGAGGTGCCCCAGTGAGCTGAAGGACAGCAGAAGCCCCACCTGTCATTTTCCATCTCCCCTGGAACACCAGCTCAAAGGAACCTGGACCATCCTTTTACATTGCAGAACAGTAAGTGGGGGAAGCACCTTGGACTTAACCAGCTCATCTGGAAGAACACAGGAAAATGACAAAATGAAGAGCAAAATACAGTCTCAGACTTCCAGTACACTGAGAACAAGCCCAGGAGACAATTACATGGCAGATACTAAAAATTACACAACTGAAATTTCTGAAATGACAGCAACTGAAGTAAAAAGACAACTATGAATCTACAGAAAAAAATAGATCAGAAATAATATCTCAAGTAAAAAAAGAAATGACAATGTGTGTATATTATTATTCTGAATTTCTATTAAGGCTGGTACAACTGTTATCTTTTATTGGTACTTATGGTATATTTGTATCCAGTTTGTTTTGACTCTATTAATTCTGTTGATTTCTTTGCTATTACAGTGGTAACACAGTTGTTGCTATATTTGATTTGTATTATATAACAAATGTGTTAGTTATTTTCTCATCACTGAGACACAATTCTGTCATCCACAATTTAAAAAAGGAAAAGTTTATTATGATTCATGGTTTCAGACCATAGCCATGTATCTCCAAGTAGAGGGGCATGACAGATGGGAATGGCATAGAAGAAACAGCTCATAGCATGCAATGGAAAGTACAGAGAATAAAAGAGGAGCAGGAAAGAGATAAATCCTTCCAGACCATCACCCTAGTGACTTATCTCTTCTGACCAGGTCCCACCTTGTAACAAGATAGCTCTAAACTCAATAATGAATGGATCCATTGATGCTTATCACATACCCATAATCTAACCAACTTTCCAAAACCCACCCTAAGAGTACATGAAGTTGTGAGGGGAAATCTAAATATAAACCACAGAACAGTATATTGATTTTATGTCAACAAAATTACTGTGGCTTATTTCTAAAAAACTGGGTGCTGGGCCAGTTATATAACATCTTCCTCTACCCAAACCAGCAGAGCTATTTGGATTTGAGACAGAGGCAAAGGCCTACACTTTGTCACATGAAAACCATATCCCTAGAAAATAGACACTAAAGTGATCATACTATCAAGAAAGTCTTCTATACTATCAAGAAAATCTGTAAACAAGTTTTATATATTGTTCATGCTCTTTTCTGTTCTTTTTTCACTTGTTCCAATTAAAAATTAATCTTAGGTTACTTTTTGCATCATCTAGCAAAGATACTAACTCTCAACACACAAACTCAAAAATAAAAATATGAGAAAATAAGGCTATGAAATCTCCCCATAAACTCCCAAAGCTGATCCACAGAGCATTAAGCAGGAGGAAGCTGAAGGTAAAAATGACTGATTTATATGAAGTAATAAAAGGGAAAAAATCAAAGCAGTAAGATACTCATCAAGGTCAAGGATGACATAACTAAGTAGATAATGGGCTTACAAAATGATCAATGAGCTTAAAGACAAATAAAAAGCTAGCTGAGCTAAATAAAACAATGCAAAATATGAATGAACAATTTAGTAAAGACTTAGAGTAACAAACAGAAGTCCAGGTAACAAACAGAAGTCCAGGAGGTAAAATACTATGTTGAAAGTATGGGGAGCAGAAGTAATGAAAGTCAGGAGAATGTGTTAAATTTAATGTAGAGCTTATAGAGGTGACTATATACTCAGAAACAACTTAGAAAGAGTATGAAAGCAATGTAAATGGATCCAACAGCTGCTAGAGATACAAACAAGTCAAAATAATTTCAAATTAGTAAAATTTCAGAAAATGGCACAAATGGCATTTGAAAAACCTGTTTGCACAAAGTGAAGTATAAAACTTACCAAGCATGGGAAATAAATTAAAGATACAGGTAAGCAACATGTATAATACTCCAAAGAGCCATTATCAGAAAAAAATCTTCCTCATGATTCTTCATGAGGCATCACAGTCAAAATCCCAGAAGTTCAATAAGAAGCCAAAAGCTTAAAAGCTGTTAGAGAAAAGCAACAGTCACTTATAAAGGCAAACCAATTAGAACTACATCAGATTTTCAACACAAATACAAAAACCAGAAGAGTTTAGAATAAAGTAATTTATGCTCTAATAGGACATAACTTTCAAACTAGACTAACATACCCTGCAAAACTAATATGAAATCTAAGAGAGAAATGAGATCTATGAGAAAGAGTGGTGTGGATGCACCCTGCCACCTGGAACATCTCGGAAGCTCACCCAAGACTGAACATCTCGGAAGTTCACCCCAGACTGGATTGCTTCTTCTGGGCCCGGCCTCCCACCTGGAACATCAGAAGACCTCAGCAGGTTCGAGTCAGTGTGAAAAATTTTGGAACTTTGCTCCCAGGCGGCGAACCTTGTAATGCAGTGGATTAACTGTGTCAGTGTGCTAAAGAAATAGTGAAAAAAGTACAGGAGCATGGGAAACTGATTGAAACCTTGAATGAACAATATATAAAACAAGCAGAATTCATGAAACAAACTCAGAGAGACATCCAAGAAACAAAAAACTCTATTGAAAGCGTGCAACACCGCCTAAAGGAAGCTAAAGATAAGATTTTGGACCCTGATGACAGGATCACAATTAGTGATCAGGAAAGGATAGCACTTTTAAAAATAACAAAGCAGCATGAAATGACATTCCAGAAGCTTCATGATGATGCCAAGAGCAACAATATAAGAATAATGGGCATTAGCAAAGATACAGGAGTCCAGGCAAATAACATACGTAAAGCATTTACAGAAATAATAGCAGAAAATTTCCCAAACATGGGGAAAGAATCTAATATGCAGATAAGTGAAGGATCTAGAACGCCAAACAGTCACAAACAACATAAATCCACACCTAGACAAATAATTAAAATCTCAAACATACAGCATAAAAACAGAATACTAAAAGCTGTCAGAGAAAAAGACACAATTCACCTATCAAGGAAATTCCATTAGATTCATGGCAGACTTTTCAGCACAAACTCTCAAGTCAAGAAAAGCTTCAAGTGAGGTATTTTAAACCCTGAAAGAAAACAGCCTTCAACCCAGACTGATGTACCCAGCAAAACTTTCATTCAAAATTAATGGAGAAACAAGATACTTCCATGACAAAGAACAACTGAAGAAATTCATGTCCACCAAACCAATCCTAGAAAGAGTACTGAAAGACATACTAGACAGAGATAAAAACAACCATGATCCCCAAAACAACAACAGAAAGAAACTACCAGGTAAGATAAGCAATTAAATAAAGGGAAAAGCAGAAAGAAACAACTGGAAAAAACCATGGCAAAGCCAAGGCAGTACACATCAGTGATACCCATAAATATAAATGGCCTCAATTTACTTATAAAAAGAAATAGATTGACACAATGGATGAAGAAACAGGATCCCACAATATGCTATATACTAGAAATGCATCTGACCCAAAAAGAAACTCATAGATTAAAAGTCAAAGCATGGAAAACAGTATTCCATGCAACAGGAACGAAGAAAAAAGAAAGGGTAGATATTTTATTTGCAGACAATGTGAACTTCAAACCTAAAATGATTAAAAGACATAGAGAAGGTCACTACATACTTGTTGGTTGAAAAATTCAAGAGGAAGAACTAAGAATTACAAATATATATGCACCAAATACAGGAGCACACAACTATATAAGACAGACACTAATGGACATGAAAAACCAAATACAGAACACAATTATAACAGATCTTAACAACCCACTGTCACAAAGAGAGAGAGATCAACTAGACAAAGTCAACAAAGAAATAACAGAACTGAATCATACCTGTGAGCAATGGGACTTAGTAGATGTTACAGAGTGTTTCACCCAACCACATCAGAATACACATTCTTCTCAGCTGTGCATGGGACATTCTCCAAAATAGATCATATATTATCCCATAAAACATTCTTAAATAAAAGCAAAGGTATTGAAATCATCCCATGCACAATATCTGACAATAGCACACTGAAATTGGAAATTAATGGGAAAAGAAATTGTAAAACCTGCATAAATACATTGAAATTAAACTACAGCCTTTTGAACAACCACTGGGCTACAGATGAAATTAAAGAAGAAACAAAACAATACCTACAATTCAATGAAACAACATACTGTAATCTGTGGGATGCAATGAAAGCTGTCATAAGAGGGAAATATATAGCATAAATTGTCATATGAAGAAAACAGAATGATCACAAATAAACAGCCTAATGCTCCATCTCAAGCTTCTAGAAAAAGGAGAGCAAGCTAAACCCAAAGCTCATAGGAGACAGCAAATTGTAAAAATTAGACCAGAAATCAATGCAATTGATACTAAAACAACAATACAAAGAATTAATGAATCAAAAAGTTGGTTTTTTGAGAGAATAAACAAAACTGAGAAACCCCTAGCTAACCTTATCAAGAGAAAGAAAGAAAAAACCCAAATTCATGCAATAAGAACTAAAAAGGGAGAAATTACTACAGATCCCATGGAAATTCAAAAGATCATGAATACCTACTTTGAAAATCTACTCACATAGAGTGAAAAACACAGAGGAAATGGACAGATTTCTACTAACATATGAACTACCAAAGCTCAACCAAGAAGATATAGCAATCTTGAACAACCCAATATCAGCTATTCAAATTGAAAATGTAATTAAATACTTACAAACAAAGAAAAGCCAAGGTCTGGATAGAATCACAGCTGAATTCTACAAGAAATTTGTGGAAGATTTGATGCCTAAATTCCTTAAATTCTTCAATGAAACTGAAAGAAAGCAGTTCTCCCTAAATCATTCATGGACTCAAGTATTACTCTTATACCAAAACCAGAGAAAGATCCAACCAAAAAAGAGAACTATAGGCCAGTTTCACTAATGAACATTGATACAAAGATTCTCAATAAAATACTGCCAAATAGAATGCAGCAAATCACGAAAATTATACATCGTGACCAAATGGGGTTCATTCCAGGAATGCAGGGATGGTTTAACATAGGCAAATCACTAAATGTAATACACCACATAAGCAAATCAATAAATGTAACATACCACATCAACAGAGCCAAAAAGAAAAACCACATGGTCAGCTCAAAAGATACAGAAAAAGCTCTCATCAAAGTCCAACACATATTCATGATAAAAACCCTTCAGTAACTCAGAAAACACAGTGTCTGACTCAACCTTATAAAGGCCATCTATCACAAACCAACAGCCAAAATTATAAATGGACAAAAACTGAAAGCTTTCACTTTAAAATCAGGAATAATACAAGGATGTCCACTATCACCAGTCCTTTTCAATATAGTTCTGTAAACACTAGGCAGGGCAATCAGACAAGAGAGAGAAATAAAATGAATAAAGACAGGAAAGGAAGGAGTTAATTTATCATTATTTGCAGATGACATGATACTCTATGTAGAAGACCCAAAAATCTCAATTAAAATACTACTAGAGGTAATAAACAAGTTCAGCAGCGTAGCTGGATACAAAGTCAATGCTCAAAAATCAATAGCATTCATGTACACAAACAAAAAACTCACCAAGAGAGAAATTGTGGAAATATCGCCCTTTACAATAACATCTAAAAAAAGGAAGTACTTAGGAATCAACCTAACTAAAAATGTAAATGACCTATATGCTCAAAATTATACTACACTGAAAAAGGAGATTGAAGAGGATATTAGAAAATGGAAGGACAATCCTTGCTCTTGTTTAAGAAGAAAGAAACTTATGAAAATGGCCATACTCCCAAAACTTATACAGATTTAATGCAATCCCAATCAAAATACCATCGACATACATCACAGATCTAGAGAAAACACTCCTAAAATTCATTTGGAAACAGAAGAAACCTGAAATAGCAAAGGCAATTCTGTGCAACAAAAGCAAGGCAGGAGGCATCTCAATTCCTGACTTGAAACAGTACTATTAAGCCACAGTGATAAAATCAGCATGGTATTGGCAAAGAAATAGACTTGAGGATCAATGGAACAGATTAGAAGATGTAAACACAACTACAAAGACAGTCAGCCACCGGATATTTGACAAAGGGGCTAAATATGTCCACTGGAAGAAGGATAGTCTCTTTAATAAATGGTGTTGAAAAACTGGCTCTCCACATGACGAAGACTGAAACTTGATCCAAGCCTATCACCATGCACAAAACTAATGTCTAAATGGATCAAAGACCTCAATATTAAAACAGAAACACTAAATCTACTGGAAAACAAGGTAGGAAGAAGTCTTGGAGACATAGTGGTATGCAGAAAATTTATGAACAAAATGCAAACTGCACAGGAATCACTTCAAAGAATCAACAACTGGGATCTCATGTTATTGAAAAGTTTCTGCACTTCAAAGGAAATCACCAACAGAGTGAAAAGAAAACCCAAAGAGTGATAAAGAATTTTAGCCAGCAATCCCTCAGACAAAGGACCTGTATCCAGAACATATAAAAAATTGAAAAACATCAAGCTCCTCAAATTTAAAGATTCTCTCCAAAAAATGGGCATCTGAGATGAACATACAGTTCTCAGAGAAAGATATTCAAATGGCAAATAAATACATGAAGAAATGTTCACCATCACTGGTCATTCTAGAAATGCAAATTAAAACAACATTGAGGTTTCACCTCACTCCAGAAAGAATAGCTGCCATCCAGAAAACAACTGATAATAAATGTTGGCGAGGCTGCGGGGAAAAAGGAACACTGCTCCACTGTTGGTGGGAATGTAGACTGGTGCAACCATTATGGAAATCCATATGGAGAATTCTCAGAAGACTAGGATTGGAAGCCACATTCAATCCAGCTATCCCCTTCGTGGGTATTTTCCCCTCAGAACTGAAAAGTTCGTATCACAGTGATATATGTGCACCCATGTTCACAGAGTCAGAATTTGTGATAGCTAAATCTTGGAAACAACCAAGATGCCCATCTACTGCAGAGTGGATGAAAAAAACGTGGCATTTTTATGCAATGGAATATTACCAGCTATAAAAAAGGATGATCTTGAGACCTTCATAGGTAAATGGAGACAAGTTGAGACTATGCTCATTAGTGAAATAAATAAGAATCATATTTATAAATATCATATTGTGTCTCTAGTGTAAAAATAAATAAGAACAAGAGTAATAAAACCAAAACGTGTAATTGCTATTGTAAAAAAGAGAGGAAAAGAAAGTGCTCTGAGTGATATAACTGCATGTATGTTTGAGTGTGTAAAATAGATGACCATATTGCTGAATCTTTGTTGGATCTTTGAGCAGAATTGTTTGCAGTCTCACTGTTTGAATGTCTACTATGTATCCTTTAGCAAAACCGTGAACATCTACATCCAAGATGACAATATGCAATTTATAAACTCATGATTTCTTAGTGGGTTTTTTCTCTTTTTCCTTTTTTTCTTTATTTTTCTTTCTTTCTTTTAGAATTCTGTATTGTATTGTTGCAACCCTTTATTCTATTTTGCTTTTTTTCTTCTCTTTAAATAAAATTTAAAAATGTATAATTGCTATTGTAAAAAAGAGGAAATAGGAAGTGCTATGAAAGATATAGCTGCATGTATATTTAGCTGTGTGGGATTGATAACCATATTTTTAGGTTCTTGTTGGATTGTTGAACAGATCTGTTTGCACTCTCACTGCTTGAGTGTCCACTTTGTGTGTTTTAATTTTGTAACTTGAAAAACTATCTCTAAAAGAACAATATGTAATTTATCAACTAGTGATTTCTTACTGTTTATCTTTTTTTTTGAAATTCTGTAATATTTCTATCCTTTTTCTGTTTTTTGTCTCTTAAAATAAAAAAAATACTAAAAAAAAGAAAGAAAAAGAAAAAGAGCACCTGTGTAATTCACGCTCACTAAGCCGGCATTCCACAAAATTCTTAAGGAGGCAATAAATCCAAAATGCCATAAAGTTTACTGGTTGGGTAAGCAGTTAAACAGAAGGGGAGTAAAAAGAAATCAGTGTGAGAATATAATATAATAATGGAATCAGTATCTTTCACTAATCACTCTCATTGTGAATAGCCTCAATTGCCCCAAGCAAAAGACAGAGATTGAAGGAATGGATCAAAAAATAAAAACCAACGATATGGTATAGACACGAAACACATTTAACCTCTCCTTGTCAAAACTTCTATAGATCGATGATCAAAGAATGGGAAGCAATGCACCATAGAAAAAGCCCCCAAACTAGCAAGAGTAATTTTCCTTTTTTTCAGCAAATGTGGAATTCAAGCCAAAATTGATAAGAAGCATCAAAGAGTGTCTTTACATATTTCTTAAGGTAAAACTCTTGAAGAGATAAGAATAAGGAAGAACTTTCTGAGAAGAACTGCAATTGCCAATGAAAATACTGCAAGAGCCAACAAATGGCATTATACTAAATTTAAAAAACTGCACAGCAAAGGAAACAACCAAAAGTGTGAAATCATAAGGTACGGTATGAGAAAAGTATTGCCAGCTAGTATTTGGGCAGAGATACTGATATCTAGAATATATAAAACTCAAAGAAATTTAGGCATTCCAAAATGAGAGACCCAATAAAAATATGGGCAACTCAAATGAACACGTAATTCTCAGAAGAAGTACAAATGGCCAGTAATGCATGAATAAATGTTCAATATCTCTAGCCATTAGAGAAATGCCAATCAAAACAGCACTGAGATTTCTCTCTTACTCCAGAAAGAATGGTCATCACTAAGAAGTTAAATAAAAATAAATGTTGATATGGCTGCAGGTAAATAGTTGACTTTCTACTTAGTTGATGAAAGAGTAAACTAGTACAACCACTACGAAAATCAGTATGGAGAGTCTTCCAAAAATTTAAAATAGAATTATCATTTGGCCCAGGTTTCTCCTTCTAGATGTATTTCCAAGATAGTAAGACACATTTGAGTGACACATGCATACAAATTTTTATAGCAGAACAACTCATAATAGTTAAATACTGAAAGCAAGCTCTCATCCATCAATAGTTTAATGAATAAAGAAAATGTGGTATTTATACACAACAGAGTACTACTCTGTCATAGAGATGAATTTGTTTATTCTCTAGGAAAATATATGCATCCTGAGACAATGTCAAACAAAATAATTCAGACACACAAGCTTAAATAGTTCATGATTTCTCTTATATAAAGAACCCAAAGTACAGATACTGGATAAAAAAAAAGATAAAAAGTAACATGAAGATAGATCCTTTAAAAATGAGAAGGGAACCAAGAAATGTGAGGGGGGCAGGGGAGGAAAACAAAAGAAGATTTAAGATGTGTTATGTGTATGTGCCAACTCCCCACAATGAATGCAATCATTATGTACTACAAACATATAAAAATTTTAAAAAATTAAAAAGCACTTAGATGCAGCATGGAATGGTTGCCTTGCCCTTTTTCACACCCAGAAAAAAGACTATGTGGATATTAATCTAATGTGTGAAGGGATGCTCTTCTGGGATGAGATTTCCTGGGGATAGATTCCCTGTGCTTTTGTGTTCATATAGGTCCTTGTGTGTATGCATGATGGAACATGTGAGAAATGAGTCCTTCTCTGTGCTGACTGATCTGTGGATGTTTGTTTCGGTGGCACTTGCCCATGAATGGGACAGATCCTGAAGAAACTGGAAATCATCTATGTATGTACACACTGATATCTGTACAGTCTGTGTAGATGACTGGATCGGGACAAAAGATCACAAAACATGCCTCCTCTTTTGACTTTGGATGTTTTGTTTTCCAGAGGGACAAGACTTGAAAGGAATGTCTTGTGGTCTTTTGGGATCAGTGTACTTATGATCATAATTCTTTCATAAGGAACATGGGGATGAATTATCATATCAGAAGACAGAGTCTCTTGGTGACTCCAAAATCTATTCAATTACAGGAAAGTATAAAAAGAAAAAGGCTCCAGCAGCCTTGTGGTAGAAAGGTGCATGCCCTACAAACAACAAGCTGAAGAAAGAGCTGTCTATACAGAACAGGTTCCTGCTAGTAACCCTAAATGTAAGGAAAATAAAAGAGACAATGAAAAATACAGTGATGGGAGAAGAAGTAAAGAGCAGGAATAGTGGGAATGTGCAGAGAAGGACAGCAGGAAGCAGAAAGGGAAGAAGATGTGTGGGGAAAATAGAGAACAGCAAAGAGAAGAGGTGGCACCTTGTATCACGGGGTATGTTTTATTTGATCTAGTATAGGGATCCTTCAGTGAGTGAATGGTAGTCTACAAAAAGAATGAAAGGCTGGGGATTTAGCTAAGCAACACAATAGCTTGCCTGGGAAGTGTGAGGTCATGAGTTCAATTCTCACCAACCCCTTGCACCAAAAAAAGGAGGGGATAAATAGACAAAATAAACTACTTCCATTCAGGGGAAAGGGATACTGCCTGAACATTTTTTTGATGGGATACCTCATGAATGGTATCAAGCAATTTTGATCCAGCTGTAGGTTTCCTGCAGGTAGGTTGTAGCTTGTCCTTACTGTCACTAGCATATTGCAATCTATATCCCCAACTATGTTCTGCCCTGTACTCTATTTTTCTTTTGAATATTCATAATCAACCTGATGTAATCATGTTACAATGAGACTCCAATGTGTACCTACATTTTTGGTATTTGATATGTGAAGATGAAAACCCATTCAAGAACAGAAATAAGGAGTTTACTAGTTACAGGGACTGGAGAATATAAATGAGGGTAAAATTTCTCAGGATAAAAGAATTGACAAGGAATTTAAAAAGTTAAGTTCATGAGGTATACAAAAGTCTAAAGTCTTCTGGAACCAAATGTAAAATTGAGTATAAAACAGTAAAAGAAAATCCTACTTATACAAATTTTAATAAAATCTTTATAAACTTGTAGAATGGTGTACATGGATTAATGAAAGTATACAAGTCTTGAGTAAGAGTCATAGCATAAAATAACATTTAGTCTATTTTAGAATTTAACACAGAAAGTGGAAATGATTTAAAAATTTTAAATAGATTAAACAATACAGTTAGATATTTATTTTAGAGAAGTCATTCTAGAAGCTGTACTAGGCAAGAGAAAAGTTTAAAAAAAACTTAGGATGTTGAGCCAAATAAGTCTGAATCAGAAAGACAAGTTTCACAAGTTTTCTCTTAATATGAGGAGTTCAGAAAGGAAAAAGAAAAATGAGCAACATGAAAATAGAAAACTGTTAGAGCAGAGGAAGATGTTCAGGGAAGGCAGAACACCAAGAAGAGGGAAACAGGGTAATAGGGAGAATATATATGATCAAAATATGTTGTATATATGTATGAAAATGCCAGAATGAAACCCAAGTATCTGTATAATTAATATTCACCAATAAAAATTTCTGTTATTGACATTTAGAGAGAAATGATAAGAGTCTAAACCACGGTATGGAGACAGGGTTTTTGGACTAAAAAAAAAAGCCATTTTCATGAGATATTTTAAAGGAATATTCATCATAACTTGGTTACAGACTAAATATTGGAGATGAATGAGAGGAAAAAAAAATTTATGGTGTTGGTGGTGGGGTGTTGGAGAATTCAGTTTTGGGCATGTTCAATTTGAGGTGCTAATAAGGCACACACAGTGGGTCAGTAGACTACATGACTGTGAAGTTTGGCATAGTCTTCTGTTTCAGATACAAATCTGAAAGTCATTTGCATCTATACATTTAATTTAACTTAATTTAATTTAATTTAACTCAAGGCAGTGGTGAGATTTCCAAACAAAAGTGAGTGTTAAAATAGGGAGATTGAGGGTACAACAGTTCCAAGGATCCAGGCAGAGGAATATTCAGCTGTTGTAATTTATATCTAGATGTCCCCCCCAAAGCCTTGTAGATGGGTTTTGGTAAAATGATTGGATCATTGGGTGCAATACTCCTCAGTGGATTAGTCTGTGTCCTAGAAGGATATATCTCCCACTTCTGTCCCTCCTTTCACTCTCTGTTTCTGGACTGTCATGAGGTGAACAGTTATTCATTTGCCATTGCCCTGTTCTGTTCTGTCCTGTGTTGAGTGAGGCCAACTATGGATTGAAAGTTCTACAAATTTGAGCCAAAATAAATCTTTCTTCCTTTAATTTGTGGTTACTGGATATTGTATCTCAGCAAAAGATAGCTAAAAACAATGACCATATATGCAAAGAGATCTAGAAGTAAAGAATGTTATAGAAAAGAAGGCAGGAGAGAATTTTAAATGTTACAAAACGGTTAATTGAGATAGTTGTGAAATCTACTGACTGGATTTGAGAATCAGAAGTATGGTAACTTCTACCACTAAGGATGATGCATAAAGCATTCTTACTAATCTTTGCATTTACATATAAACCTTACCTGGATTTTAGCTCATTCTCATCTTATTTCTAGTGGGTCAATGCTTTTCAAACCCATGTAGCTCACTTCCTTAAATATAATGCCTATTTTACTGTATTAAAATGAAACTCAAATTATTTTAAGTTCAAGTTAGAAAAATGAAAACTGTAACTTATATGAAATCAAATGTATTTCATTATGTAGATGCTGAAGCATGACAACAGGAAAAGGCAATTAAATGACCAGGAAAACATACATAGAATGCCTGTTAGTTTGGTAGTTTCACATTCTGATTGATGCAGGTATGCTGTTGCTGGTGTCTTAAGTATTTGAGACACATTTGGGTAGGAAATAAAATTATTTTAAAATGAGATTTTTCCTTCATTTCCATCCTTTTCTCTCCTTCTCCCTTTCTACCGCCTTTCTTCCCTTCCTTCCTCTCTCATTCCTTCCTTCCTTTCACATTGAGGACTGAATCAGTGCAGCATGCATGTTAGTCAAACACTCAACTCTTGAGCAATAGCCTGATATGTTTTTATTTTTATTTCTGAGACAAAATCTCAGCTTCCTGAGTGCCTGTGAATATAGGTGGATGCACAGCACATGATGAATATTCTTGATAAGATTCTAAACAAAACAAAACAAAGAAAAAACAAAAAAAAATCTTGGGAGAGAAGACAAGATGGCCAATCAGTGAGCAACAAAATACAAAGCTTCCCAGGAGAAACAACTCATATGCCAGAATAAAACACCCTGGAGAGACCCAGACAGAGGGAGATGGATCCTCTTGACACGTGAAAAAATTAAAACATAAAAAAGCTCATCAAATACTTCAGTACTACAATTGAAAGAGCTAAAGATTATGGAACACAGCGTTTTTTCGGTGACCCACCAAATGTGCACCAGCTTGAATCCGTGCTGGCAGGCAGAGCCATCCAAACTTGTTCCCGCCACCACTCACAGGAAGCACAGCAGTGCTGAAGTCGGAGGTTGGTAAGCCCAACAGAGAGTGTAGCCAGCAAAGAGACCTTCATTAATCCACTGTCAGTGCTGGGAATGAGACCCCCCACACACAGGGGAAGGGTGCGACCAAATGGGCGACATGTTGGAATCGGGCAGGAGGAACCTGAACTGGGAGCAACAGCAACTTCCATTGGTTGCTCCCTCCCTAGATCAGATTCCTGGGATTTGCTTGGACTGGGCCATGCCCCTGGCCGGGAACCAATGAACCAAATGAATTCCCTGCACCTAGCACACATTAACCAGGTGAAGGCACCTGAAGTTTGGCTGGCCTGGTGGGGTGGGGCAGGCAGGAGAGGGCAGAGATCCCTCCCCAGCATGCTTTGGAGGAACTGTGGCCAACAGGGAAGGGGGCTGGGACCTACACTGTAACCTGTGTGGAGGAAGCCAAGGCCATGACAGGAGAGAGAGGCAGGAGGAGGCCTCCAGCCCAGAACCCTGAGAGCACTGATCCAGGAGAAGGAAAAACAAGGGAGACTGTGAGCGGCAAACACGCAACATCAGACATGGCTTCAATGGACATTAAGAGATATCTTTGGGACCTTGTAGACAAGCTCAAAACTGAAATATTAAATCAGGTAAAGCAGGATATGAGTAGAGTAATACAAGAAATGCTATCAGGAAGCATCTATCAGGGTGATACAGATGGAAGAAGGGAGGAACACAAAGAAAGGAGAGAAACATTCAATAAAGAATATAAAGAAAATCTAGAATACATGAAGCAGATTCAAAGAGACTACCAGGAAATTAAAAACTCCATTGAAAGCTGGCAAAACTCCTTAAAAGAAACTAAGGATAGACTATCAAAACTTGAAGACAAGTTTGCCATGCGTGATCATGAAAGGAAAGATCTCTTAAAAATAACAAGGAAACAGGCAGTAACAATACAAAGGCTAGAAGATGACAAGAGAATCTACAATTTAAGAATAAGAAATGTGAATGAAGAAGTAGGAATACATACAGGTGAATTACAAAGGCTATTCATGGAAATAACTAAGGAAAACTTCCCAAGCATGGGAAAGGAAAATGACATTCAGTTGTGTGAGGCATACAGAACTCCAGCCACCTATAACCAAAACAGATCTACACCCAGACATATAATAATCAAGGTGCCAGAAATTGAATATAAAAACAGAATATTAACAGCTCTCAGACAAAAGAAACAGATTACCTATAAAGGTAAGCCCATCAGGATCATGGCTGACTTCTCAGCACAGACCATCAGATCAAGAAGAGGTTGGTGTGAAGTGCTCCAAGCCCTGAAAGAAAATTACCTCCAGCCCAGATTGATGTACCTACCCTGCAAAACTGTCACTATAAATTAATGGAGAAACAAGATGCGTCAATGACAAAGAGGAACTGGGGGAGTTTGTGACCACCAATCCAACCCTACAGAGAATACTGAAGGACATTCTAGAGAAAGATTAAAAAAAACCCAGGATTTTAGGAACAGTGGCAGAAAGGCCTCAATGAATGGGGCAGGAAGTAGAATGAAGGAGAAAACTGGACAAAGAAAGGCAGGAAAAGATCATAGCAGAAATGAGGTAGAGAAGGATAACTAGAAACTCTAACATAGATGGTCCTGATATGCTATATTGTTAATAGTGCACCAAGATTTAAAAGCCACATTACTCACACTACTCAGCTTAGATGTATTATATTCTGTTCCAGTCATTCTACCTGTACTAGATTTGAGGGCACAGACAGTAATCCCAAAAATAACAGGATATAGTATGGTAATCATCCTTAATTTCCTATTAATTTAATCTAAAGCTCAGTAAAACCTACACTGTTTTACCATGGCTGATCGTAATCGAATCTGGTTTGTTGGATTGTGGTTTTGTATTGATAGATTTAATTGAAAGCTGTTATGATTGATAGTATCAAGTCTGAGAGTATAGGCAACTGTACTTAAGATGACAAGATCCACTAGAATATCCACTGTGGTTTGATTATTACCTGCCTTTGAAGTTTTATGCTGTCTACAATGTTTTATTTTTACTAATATTGTTATTTACTGATATAACTCAGTTATACTGCTATATTCAATTATGCCTGATGACATAGACATTCAATTTAAGATAATAAGAAACAACACAGTAATCATTGTAGATCACCTTGTACTGTGGTTTTATATGACTTTTTGGTTTCATGTTTTTATAGGAATTTGTTTTGTTTTGTCTTGCTAAGTTTTGTTTTTTCCTCTAATATAGAAAGTATAGAAATACATGTAGAGACTCATGCATGCATAGCTGTTTACACTCTCACTGTTTGGATATCTACTTTGTATGCTTTAATTTTGTAACTTGAGCAACTATTTCTAAGAGGACAATATGTAATTTATTCACTAGTGATTTCTTATTGTTTATCTTTTTTTTGGAATTCTGTATTACCTCTACCCTTCACATGCTTTTGTTTCTCTTTAAATAAATTTTTTAAAAAAGGAAAAAAACCAAAATCTTATCACACTTCACATCATAATTTCATTCAGCAAAATTTCATCATATATTATTACTTCATTATTGGTAGATGAAACTGATGCTAATCCAAGACCTGGATTTATTTTTAAAATTAATTTGTGGTACATATTTTTTTTACTTTATTTAAAGAGAAAAAAAAAGCAAAACAGAAAAAGGGGTAGAAACAATGCAGAATTTCAGAAAAAAAAGCAGTAAAAAATCACTAGTTGAAAAATTACATATTGTCTTCTTAGACCTAGTTGTTAAAGTTACAAAATTAAAGCATACAAAGTGGACATTCAAACTATGAGACTGCAAAGTTCAGTGATCCAGTAACAACTTAGCAACATGGTTATCAATCCTACACACTTAAACATACATGCACCATAACCTCTAGAGCACTTTCTTTTTTTTTTTACTTTTTAAGTCCATTATCCGCTTAGTTATATCCTGTTTCAGGTTGCTCAGTACCTCTCTGACTTGTTTTGTTGTTGTTATATAATTTTAATCACCTTATATAATTCTGTTGCCTTGTTTTTTAGTTTCTCCTCATTCATGATCCATGGATCAGCTTTGGTGGAGTTGGGAGATTTTTGGAGGTATTTTGCTACTTTCTTATCTACTTTTTTTTGAAGGTAGCAAAATACAGCAGAACAAGACAGAACAAACCCATGTGACCACAGTGCAGTAAAACTACCACAGAACCTCAGAGCAGGTCACCAGGACATGAGCAATGGGCTCAACAGTACAGCCCATTTTGTTCATATTAGCTGTTCTTTCCATCAGGTAGAGGAAAATTAAAGGAAATATTCAACTTTTCAAAACAGAATATTGAATAAAGCAGTACCATTAATCAAAACTGAGCAAAACAGTGATAAAAATATTTGCATTCAAAGATAAGGTAAAAGGAAATCCCCCTTACTTGCCACACTGTATTCATCCTCCAAAAAGATACTCAGATCGCCGATGCTGACTTGCTAACCGGGGTGGGGGGGGATGGATTAATGTCTGATTCTTAGCTCAGGGCCCCAGCTGCTCACCAGGGCACCGAGTAGGCCACCTGTTCTCCCAGCACCCACAGTTCCAACATGATGCAGAGCTCAGGAATTCGCTGATTGTTCCTGCCCCAGTGCGCCAGTGGCTTGCCAGGCCCCCAGCTGCTCACCAGCGTGGCGAGTAGGCCACCTGTTCTCCCAGTGCCCAAAGTTCCAACATGATGCAGAGCTCAGGAATTGCTGATAGTTCTCACCCTGGTGCACCAGTGGCTTTCCAGGCCCCCAGCTGCTCACCAGGATGGCGAGTAGGCCGCCTGTTCTCCCAGCACCCAAAACTGTGGTACATATTTTTAATACATAATTATATCCATTTTGGGGAATAGAAGCATATACAATATCATGATCACTTTTAATTCCTTCCCTCTATCCTTTTCATCTTCACCAACTACAAAATGTCTGTCTCTCTCTTTCCAGTCATCTCATTATTTTACTCTTTAATTAATTTATATTATGGATGTCTCATATTAGCAAAACCATGAGATACTTGACCTTCAGTGTCTGATTTAAGTCACTTAAGATTATGAGCTCAAGATCTTTCAGTTTATCTACAAATGACATCTTATTCTATGCTTTATGGCTGCCATATACATATATCACCCTATCAGTGTCACGTTCTTTTTTTCCATTCATCTGTCAATGGGTATCTAGGTTGTTTCCAATTTTAACTATTGTGAATTGCACTACTATAAATATGGGTATACATGTATCACTACAGTGTAGTGTTAACACTTTTTGGGAAGATACTTAGGAGAGAGGTAGCTGGGTCAAATGGAATTTCTATTGTTTGGTTTTTGAGAAATCTCCATAGTGATTTCTGTACTGGTTTTATTAATTTATTCTAACAATGTAGATGTGTTCCTTTTTTTCCTCACATACTTTCCAGCACTTGTTGTTTTCTATCTTTAATGATTGCTATAGCATAGACAAAAAATATCCCACAGAAGCGTCTTGTGCTTGGAAAGTGATTAGATCATGGGGTGGACTTATCTATACATCACTTCAGTAGCAAACTGTATTGTTAGAAAACAGAGCCTGGTTGGAAATAGGTACCAGTTATGGTTGATACGTTGTGTCAACTTGAGAAATTTAGAAGGTTTTTTGTTGCTATTATTCTTTTGCGTTTTTATTTGGTACTGGGAATCAAACTCATGATCTTGAGCTTGCCAGGCAGGCACTCATGCTGCTGAGCTATATCCCTGGCAAGAAGTTTCTAAGTTTAACTAAGTCACTCAACAGGGGGCCAGGGTCCTGACTTTGTAAACATCCTCACCCTGTGCAAGAGGAGGGCAGGGAATTGGTGTGAGTGATACACTAGCCCTAGGGCATGATAGCTTGCTTACAATATAAGGGAGGAAAAGATCCACTCCCTTTTGCTCTTTCTGCTTTTGCTTCCACTACTTTAACTGTTGCCCCTCTGCCATGACACCTTGCCTCAGAGTGCACTGATTATGGACTGAAACCTATACAAAGTATGAGCTGAATAAATATTTCCTTTCTTAATTTTAGGTATTGGATATTTTGTTAAAGCAATGAGAGAAAAGTAACCAAGACAGTCCCTGTGGCTGTTACATGGAAGGGTTTATTCTTGTTCCTCAGTCCTCTTTTTCTCTTTGTTTCTTTTTTGCCAGGAGATGTGCTGCTGTTCCCTAAGCAGACACTTCCAGCATAGTTTCTACCTTGGAACCAGCCAACCATGGACTGTGAGTATTGTGCATGTTATCCCATGAACCAAAGTGAGTAAAATAAACAGTCACTCTGATAATGTAAAGATGGAAATTACTGTTCCATCTTACTGGTGATGGCCTTATTGGTCAAGGCCTACTTTAATGCATGACTATCCAAAGGGTTATTCATTATGTTTTATGAGAGATATAAAAACTCATTCTGCAGGTCATCCTGCATACTGCAGGACATTTAGCAACCTAGATCTTGTCTTCCATGTAATATACCAAAAAATCCTCCAGTCATTATGATCTTAAATATGTCCCACAAACATTCAAACTATTTTCTCAAGGTTAATTTACCTCCACTAAGAACTATTATTCAAATCTCGTCCAAAGAAAGTAAGTCTTTCACTTGGAACTGCATCACTCTAACAATCATGCCTATCTTTTTTTTGGTTAAGAATTTTTTGTTATTCTTAACAGTTACTACTGTTAACAGTTTCTCCTTTTCTTCAGCCAGTAAATCTGAGCTAGTTTAACTGTTATTTTTACACTGTCTTGGTCCACAATATTGTTATAATAACCATTCATGCTTTATATTATCCAATTTTATCTTTCCTTCTAATTTAAGTATGTCCTATAAGCAGTCTACACCAGCTGGTCTCAACTTGGCACCTCCTTGTCACTCTTCAACATACTGCAATTTGGCTTCTATTCTCACAGCAACACCAAAATCATTCATGCTAAATTCATGAAAGAACATAATTTTTTTTTAAAAACTAATGAATATTCTCCATATTGAACCCTCTATCATATACAACACTTTTCCTTACTCTATTCTTTTAAATTAGGGATTTAAACTTTTCACATTCTGCCCTCATCCTACTTCTCCTTTATTTGTGCATTCTTCTCTATTTTATTCTTTTTTAATAATGGGGATTGAACTCAGGGCTTTCAAACTGAACTGTATCACAGTCTGATTTTCTCTTGTTGTTTTGTTTTGTTTTTTGAGACTTGATTTCTCTAATCAGTAGGTTATCCAAGCTGAGCCTGAATTTGTTATCCTCTTTCTTTGGGCTCTGAGTGCTGGAATGAATCATTTTAGGGATGCCTCATTTCTACATATTCTAAATGTTGGTGGGTCCCAGAATTTTCTCCACAAACCATAATTTTTTCTATGTATCCTTTTTTAAACTATCACTTTACTACCTTGGTTTCATCTATCATTTTTATACTTTTCCTTTTTTTTTTCAGTAACACAGCATGAACCCATACAAGGAACATGTTAGGCAAGCACATTAACAATGAACCACACTTTAAGCTCTGAATATTTCTTCATTTATAATAGTTCTCAATGGAGGTAAATTAACCTTGAGAAAATAGTTTGAACGTTTGTGGGACGTATTTAATATCTGGTCAAATCTCCGGCAATCTCAGACCTTTACCAGCCTGCCAGGACTTTCCACCCATCTCTTACTGAAAATGTTGAAAATTTCCTCCTTATTTTGTCTCAGATAATGTTTTAACCTAATACTGAAGAAGAAACTTGAGAATCGTTTCTTAGTATTCTGTCTCTCTTAGAAGTCCCATCTATGATGGTCTCTTGGCAAGTCAACTGTGCTAGGCTACAGTTCCCAGTTTTTCATGGAAACAGTAATCTAGGTGTCACTGTGAAGGATATTTTACACTTGTGGGTAATGTCTATAATCAATTGACTTTAAGTAAGGGATATTCTCATAGATATTATAGGTGTATCTGATTCACTCAGCAGATAGACTTAAGAACAGGGCTAAGGCTTTCATAAAAAAAGAAACTGCTTGTAAACACTAACTTCAACCAATATCAAAGACCTCCAGCCTATCCTTTCTGAAAGACTACTCTATGGATTTTTAGAGTTGTGTAATCAAGTCTCACAAGTCAGTACACAGAACTCTGCAACAGTGTCTTAATATGAGTGTTCTACTGGTTCTCTTTCTCTGTATGCATCTTGATTGATACAACATCTAATCAATGATACTTCACTAACCTTTCTAAATCTACTTCTCTGTGCTCTATCCCAACTACCATTATTAATGATAAGCTCAGGCTTTTATCACTTATAATCAGGGTTTTCATACATCTTAAATGTTTTATTACCCCAATCTTCCACATGACCACTAGTACTATCTATGTACAGATATGAACACAATAGTCATCCTAACCTAGATGCCTTTTCTTAAGTCTCACAAGAGACACTATCCACACAAAAATTCATCCTCAGCATATCAATTTAGTTGATATGGTCTCCTGTGCTCTTAACACACTGCACCAAAGTCTATTTATAGAACTTAACAAATAAGTTTATGAACTTATTCAGTGAATCAGATACCTTAAAATTTTCATAACCTTGACATCTGAAATTTAATAAATTTAAAATTTAATAGATGCTCCTTAATTATTTGCTGGTTGAAGAATGAATGAACTATACACGGAGGGTTGGTAATGCCTAACAGCTAATAATGAGATCAGAGGAAAGTAGAAAAATTAATATACAAATCTGTAAACACCATAAATCCAAGAATTTTTGAGCATTTTGCTTTACAAGGAAAAGGAACTTTATTGAGGTAATTAATTAGGATATTTGACATAAAGGATATTTTTCTAGATTTAGGAAGTACACTCTATTTGTGTATATTAAAAAAAAAGAAAGAAAAATCTCACCCTATCAGAGATTAACAGATTATTACAAGCAAGCAAATAGAGTAATTCTGTGTGTGACAGATTGCAACTTTCATTGTTGATTTTGAACATGGTAAAAAGATACCACAAACCAAGGGATGCAAATGAACCTGAGAAGCTGGAGACAGTCCTCAGCTGACAGAAATTAAACAGAGATCACAGACCTTCTATTGAAAGAAACTGGATTTTGCCAACAACTGAATGAATAAATATTCTCTCCTGTAACCTCTAGAAAGGAATGCAGCTAGCCAACACCTTGATTTTAGTCTGAGATGAGACTTAAACCAGACTTCTAACCTACAGCATTCTATAAGATAATAAGTGCATTGAGACCCTAAATTTGTGATAAACTTATTATGTCAGCAATAGAAAACCACTACAGAATGCATGAAATATAACCTGGTGTACTTCTCAAAAAGAGACAAAGATTACACGATATGATGGCAAGTGAAGAAGTAAGTTTACTAAGCAAAGAACTTGATCATATTTGTGACGTTTTTACTTTTAATTTCTCTTTTTTATTAGTTTGAGATAAGGTCTCCCTAAATTGACCAGGCTAGTCTCAAACTTGTAAGTCTTCTCAAAATATAGAGAATAGTATAGAGACTAGATGTGTGTGTCACCTGGCCTCTTAAAAATTGATCAATCTAAAGTAACAGTATAATGTTCTTATGTAAGAAAAGGGAGGAAACTTGACCAACTCATAGAAAAAAAGAGGTACTTTTGGCGACTCTGCACATAAAACTGTTTATAAAAAAATAACTTTTGTGAGAGAGACAGAAAATCAGAAAGGCTAAATAAATACCCAGAAGCAGGAAAATATAATTGCAGAATAAATATGAGAACTCCATTTGATGAACTCCCTTTATTCTTAAACGCTTCTGCAAACAGGTAACCTAAACAAGGAATATGACACCAATTATAAACTATAATTCAACCCATGTACAAAAACCAGAGCTATCTATGTGTTAAAGTGGAAGTAAAAAGTACATGCCTAGCCATCCATAAAATCATCAAATAAAAGCCAATAACCTTGGCATTAACCAGCAATTATTGCCTTCTAATATGATTCAATACTAAGATTAGTGCATCACCTATATAGTGTTCTTGCTGAAACTGCTTCAGTTTATCATGAGGAAACAAACCACTCAGAGAAGTTTATATTGTGAATAAATACTAGATTGCTCTTGGAATCATTAGAAATGCCAATACCATGAAAAATTAAAAGCTGAGCATTCTATTATACATTTGAAAAAACTAGAGGTCAGCATAACTAAACAAAATGTAAGATCCTTAACTGGATCAAACAAATGAGAAGATATACAGGATATTGTTAGGAAACGTGGGAAACTTTGGTATGGGAAACTTTGGTATGGAAAATATATTAGCTAATGGTATCAATGTTAAATTTCTCTTGCTGTACTAATTTCTCTTGCTGTCTAATACCTTTGCTCTTAAGGGATACGTGATAAAAGTGTTTAGGTCTGAAGTGTCATGACATCTACAAGTTACTTCCAAATGGCTCAGCCCAAAAAAGTGTGTGTGTGTGTGTGTGTGTGTGTGTGTTCAAAAAGCAAAAAACTACATACATAGGAAAATATAAAAATTGATGAATCTACATGAAAGATTCCTTTAGATTTTTCCATTTGGGTGAAAATAAAATATTAATGAAGAAAAATACTATTTAGATACATGAAGCTTACTCTTACTACTGGTTATAAAACTTATTGGTAAATTCAGAGACAAACCAATGCATTCAGATTTCTGAAAAATATAAAGAAGATAAAAAGTGAATAAGAAAAAAAGTAAAAATTAAAAAGAAATACCATTCAAACAAAGGAAAGCTTGTGTGACTATTTTAATAGCAAAACAAAATGAATTTCAAATGACAAAAGACAAAGAAGGGTCACTGAAAATAAAAAATCTGCTCTAGATTTCTATGCACATAATACAAAGCCTCAATTATACAAAACAAAAATTGAAAGATGTGTAAGAATTGGACAAATCCACAACTACTCTGGGAGGTTTTAAATCTACCACTCTCAGTTATTGAAAGATTTGGCAAATAAAAATTATTAGGGATATAAAAGACTTAAGCATCACAATTTACATGTTTAATGGGCATTCACAGAACCCTATGGGCACACATTAAACACTATTTTTATCATGTTCTCTAGGACATACAGCAAAAATTTCAACAAAGAGTAAATAAATAATATCATATAAAGCAGACTGTTTTCAATGAAATTAAATAGGAAACAATACAAAGTGTGCAGGTAATAAAAATCTGTATAGTCAAGCCCAAGTTTCTAACTACCATCACCCAGTCCCACAGAGAAATGATTAATGGGGTAGAAAATGCAAGATGAACCTTACAGTAAGGAAGAAAAGAAATAAATGTTTAAAAAAAGTCAAAATATGTCAAGAATGACACATAAAAAGAATAGAAAAAGCACCTTGAACTAGCAGCCCTGGATAAATTTGAGCCAATTTGAGCACTAAAGTAAATAATAATGAAAACAGGCTATTTGTGAAATAAAATAAAAAGTTATATGTCCAAATAAATAAATAAGAGAAAAAAGCTCTTCCTTAAGGTATAATGTAAACTAGTATATATAATAAAAATGATGGAATCTAGTAATTATTTTGTATTCATCATAGTAGTAACTGATTCAGTCAAGAATTATTAGTGGATGCAAAAACTAATGGAAAATAGTTTGATGGGCAACAAAACATTTACACAATTTCAAAGTAGTCTCAGTAAAATTTGTAACTACATAAACAAAAATAGTAATTTAAGCATGGGTTAACCCAAATAATGCCCACAATTTTAACAAAACAAAGTTAACATTATTTATAATGGGTCCAACAATCATGTGGCACATATACAATATCCTAAAAATAAATCAATATTACTTATGTGACATTTCTATCAATATGTATAAGCAAAATATGATAATAAGGAAATGGCACAAAAATTAAAATTGAGGAACAGTCCATAAAATAATTGTCCTAAAAAAACTTATCAACGTTTTGAAAGCAAAGGAAAAGTAAAAGAAATGTTACATAGTAAGGACTGGAAAGTTACAAAAACTAAATGTCATGTACCATCCTGGACTATAACTTCAACCAAGGAAAGAAAATGACTACAAAAGACAATGAACAACTGGTGAAATTATATGATGTAAATAATAATACCAGAACAATGTAAAATTTCTTGATTTTCACACATGTACTGAGCTTGTGTAAGATCATCATTCCTAGAAAATGCACAGTGAAATACTAAAAGATAACATCTGTATAAATTATTGTCAAATGGGTGAGTGAATCAAGGACAAAAGGACAATAATAAAGAAAATAAATCAAAATGTTACTTGGCAAATGTGAGTAAGGTGTATGTATGAAAGTTCTTTTAAATATTCTCCCAGGGCTGAGGATTTAGCTTACAGTATAAGTACCTGCCTTGCAAGCAAATGGTCCTGAGTTTGATCCCTGATACCTAAATAAATAAATAAATAAATATTCTCCCAGTTCTTTATGTGTAGAATTAAATCAAAACAAAAAGTTACACCTGAGCTCTGCATCATATTGGAACTTGGAGCCCTGGGAGAACAGGCTGCCAGCTCGCTGCCCTGTTAAGAGGCTGGGGGCCTCACAAGCTGCCACCATTTCAGGGCGAGAAGTATCAGCGTTTCCTGAACTCTGCATCATGTTGGAACTTGGGGTGCTGGGAGTACAGGCTGACAGCTCGCTGCCCTGGTAAGCGGCTGGGGGCCTACTGGTGCACAGGCTAAGAATCAGACATCGATCCATCACCCCCTGCCAGGGTTAGCAAGTGGGAGCCGGAGGTCTGAGTACCTCTTGGGAGGATGAACGTTTGCAGTGTAGCAAGTAAGGGAGATTTCCTTCTACCATCTCTTTGAAGGCAAATATTTTTAATCACTGTTTTGCTCAGTTCTGATTAATGATACTGCTCTATTTGATATTCTGTTTTTATAAGTTTGATATTTCCTCCCATTTTTTTCTACCTGACTGAAAGAACAGCTAATGTAAACAGAATGGGATGTACTATTATGCCTATTGCTGTTGTCCTGGTGACCTGTTGTGAGGTCCTGTGCCAATTTCACTGCACTGCCTTGCATGGGTTTGTTCTGTCTTATTCTGCTGTATTTTGCTACTGTCAAAAAAAGTAGATAAAGTAACAAAATACCTCCAAAAATCTCCCAACTCCACCAAAGCTGATCCATGGGGCATGGATGAGGAGAAACTCAAAAATAAAGCAACAGAATAATATAAGGTGATTAAAAAGTAAATAACAACAACAAAACAGGTCAGTAAGGTACTGAGCTCCCTGAAACAGGCTATAGCTAAATAGATAATGGACTTAAAAAGCAAAAGGAGGAAAAGAAAGTGCTCTAAAGGATATAACCACATTTATGTTTAAGTGTGTAGGATTGATAACCATGTTGCTAAGCTTATATTAGATCATTGAACAGAACTCTTTGCAGCCTCATTGTTTGAATGTTCACTTCGTATGCTTTAATTTTGTAACTTGAAAAACTATGTCTAAGAAGACAATATGTAATTTATTATATATATTTAATAGTGATTTCTTACTGTTTATTTTTTCTGAAATTCTGTATTGTTTCTACCCCTTTTTCTGTTTTGCTTTTTTTTCCTTAAATAAAAATTTTTTAAATGTAAAAAAAAAGTTTAGTCATATGCATGAAAATCACACACAATGCCCTCAATAAAAACAATAATCATTCACTTTCTATGTAATTAATGAAATAGAAAGGTTTATATTATTAAATACCATTGGGATGAGTGGCCAATATACAATTTTGTTTTACACTGCAGGACTAAAAAGTATTTTAGGTTTGGGGGTATAACTCAATGGCACATTTCCTGCCTGAGAAGTACAAGGTCCTGAGTTCAATCCCCAGTATCAAAAAAAGTTTTATAAAGCAAAAAGAAGATAAAGTTTAATTATAAGTGAGCTAATAATTTCATAAGATTATTTTTAAAAGGAGATTTATAGGTTTGGACATTCAAAAAGTAATTCATATGTCAAACAAGAAATCATAAGAAATATTAGAAAGCAATAAATATTGAATATAATAAAATACTATATATAAAAACACATGAGAGACAACCTATAGAATAGGACAAATTTTTCCTAACTATTCCTCGAACACAGGACTAACATCTAGCATATAGAACTTAAAAGAATTATACCCCCAAAATAAAAGACCCAGTCAAAAAATGGGCAAGTGAAATGAACAGACACTTCTCACAAAAAGATGTGCAGTTGCTCCATAAACACATGAAAAATGTACATCTCTAACCATTAGAGAAATGCAGATTAAAACAACATAAAGATTTCGCCTGATGTCAGAAAGAATGGCAATCATCAAGAAATCAAATAATAACAAAATAGCATCAATGTGGTGAAAAAGGAGTCCTTCGATATTGTTGGTGGGAATGTAAACTAGTAAAACCATTATGGAAATTGGTATGGAGATTTCTCCAAGGATTAAAGTAGAAGTTCTATTTGATCCAGCTATTCTCCTTGGAGATTTCTTCCAAAAAGAGCTAAATATATCATATTAAAGCAATACATGGCACCTCTCTTTATAGTAGTACAATGTATAATAGCTAAATCCTGGAATCAACCTATAGGTCCACCCACAATAGAATACATAAGAAAAATGTTATATGTATGTAAAATAGACTACTACCTGGCTATAAAGAAGGGCAAATTCAAGACATTAGTAGGAAAATGGATACCTCTTAAAAACATAATGTTAAGTAAACTTTATCAGACACACAAGTTTTAATACTATATAGTTTCTCTCATATGAATAATCCAAAGTACAAATAAAGAGCAAAACAAAAGATTGATAAATGGAAACAAAGAGATATATCTTTCCAAGTGGGAGGGGAACCAAGAGACCAAGACTGTGGGAGATAAAGAGGTATGTATAAAGATTTAAGAAACATCATGTATATGTATTAACTACTCACAATCAATGTAATCATTATATGCAGCAAACAGAAACTAATATAAAAAGAAACATGAAAATGAGGCAATGGGATTTAGAGATGGAGGGAGGGAAGTGGGTGGTGAAGGGAAAGGGAAAAAAGTATCAAGATATGTCAAGTACATACACCTACTCCCAAAGAGGAATGTAAATATCATGTACTGTAAACATGTACAATACTAATAAAATAAACTGTTTTTAAAAATGTGAAATTCTTCTAAAGTGGTAAAGGAAAATTTATAGTTCTAAATTCTTATTTTAAAAAAAGAAGTTAGAAAATGAATGACCTAAATAATTCAATAAGGTAGAAAAAAAGAAAACAAAAGGAAACTAAAGAGAAAAATATAAAAATAAATACAAAAGTTATTAAAATAGAAAACAAGGTATTTAAAGGCCTCACAAAAATAAAAGCATGAAATACATTAGAATATTGGCTATTGTAGATTATCAAACTCTCATATTGTTGTACTAATGGATAAAAAATATGATCATGGTAGATATAAAGTATTTTGTGGGAAAAAAATCCCATATTTATTTACAATAAAATCTCAGTAGACACAGGAACGCAAAGGAACTTTCTTAATCCAAAAAAAGAAATCTATTTAAGAGTTGAAACTTGAAAAGTTCAAGACCAATATAAGGAAGGGCTCTACTACTTTTATTTCTCCTTGTATAGACAGTCCTAGCTAGCATAATAAGATACACTTAAGTAATGGAAAGGAAAAAAACTGCCATTATTCATAATGCAAATAGCAGACAATCCAAAATAATGTGCAAATTATAAGAATAAATAAAATGAGAAAAGCTGCAACATATAAAATCAATATATATAAGTACTAATCATGTCCCGACTAAACAGCAACAATTTTTAAATGTGATTAAAAAGATTCATTTTACAGTAGCATCAGAAACTATAAGATAAGGGCTAGGGTCATAGCTCAGCAGTGCAGCACCTGCCTGGCAAGAGCAAAGTCATGAGTTCGATTCCCAATACAAGAAAGAAATAAAGAAGAAGAAAGAAAGAAAGAAAGAAAGAAAGAAAGAAAGAAAGAAAGAAAGAAAGAAAGAAAGAAACTATAAGGTAATTAGCTTTAAACCTAAAAAAATTACCTCTCAGATTTCATTAATATTATTAGGTGTATATGGTTTTCTATAATGTAGAATGTGATTTTAACTTTATTAGTGGTGCTAGCTTTCTGGTTTTTTTTGTCTTGCAGTCAATTTTTAATGTGTCAAAATCAACTGTTATTTCTCTTCTTAATAAAATTTTAGCAAAGAGATTACCTTACCAATCACATGTTCCAGGTGCTGGACATCAGAAAAAACAGTGTAACAGTGCAGTATATCCTTATTGTCTTCATTGAGTGAACTATTTTACAAATATAACAGGGAAATGGAATCGTACTGCAATCTCTTCAATACTGAAAAATAGTAATGTAAGATGAAATAATTTTTTCTGCTATTGTAGATTTCTTTTTATCCCTAATCTTTTTAATTCCTTATGTTTCATTCTGCTTCCACATCAAATAACACAGTCCTACAACATTGTATGCATAGTATTAGAAGGGGTTTACAAGATGGCAGTTTAGATCATAGATCCTGAGACCAAATCCCAGCTTAATCATTTAGTATCACATACCGTGTAGCAAGTTAAACTCCCCTAAGTCTATATAAACCTTCTTGGTGGAATTTTAAATATCTAAAATTTACAAAAACCTTTAGATCAGTGTCTGACACATAAAAACATCTTCAGGAAAAAACTGGCTACTATTATAAGATGTGGTGATTTGATTCATTAAATCACATCTTTCCCCACATAACTATCTTCATTTTCTAGGTGAACACTGCTCTCACTAAATCCTGTATCTACACATTTCATTAAGATCATTAGAAGAAAAATGAGGGAAGTAAGAGTTTATGGAATGACAAGGAAATGTTTTTAAGTGAAATAGTTTTTTTTTTCTCTTTGCACTACCACCAAAACAGATATCCAGAATGCTCAGGGTTGCCAGCGTTATCTCTGCTTTCAGTAACTTATTTACAGAAATATGTTTCATTACTGCTATGCATCAGTTACCATGGTTTGTTTATACATCCCCTACAACTCCCAGCACACTACTTTCTCATTTCACAGGCTCCGTAAAAGTTTATTTTATGAATGCAGAAAGAATAGCTTTCTCCTTGGAAGTATAAGGATCCACAACATTTGGATAAAATTTGGTTTATTTTTTGTGTTCTAAAAAGTTCATTTAAATTGGAGACTGCTTTTCTGATAATGGGAATTGGATCCTAAAATAATAATAATATCACATGTATTGAAATCTTCTTTGGCTTCCAGTTTATTGCATTAACATTCAAGGCACTACAATGTTCTATCTTCACCTGTTAGTCCTTCTGACAGTCACAATTATAGAAGACTACTTCCATAAAAAGTCTACCCCGGTGCTTTTGTCCTAGAAACAAAAGTCTAAAAAGCATATCATCGTCCTCCATTTGGCAGATGTCACTCACCTTTTAAAACCTACCCAAAGCTCCCTCTTCCTTTTAAATGGCTCATTATGCCACTTGAGTTTGACTATCATATTGTAACTTTTTTTAACTTATTAAACTCTCTAGCCTTACACAGAGGTACTTTTGAAGGCTCATTTTACAATACCAGTTCTGGGCCTAGGCCTTCAATACATTCGTCTTCTTGTTCTTGAACTAATTATTTTTAAATGGAACAATTTCAAATATATCCGTAATTAGAGAGCAGTATAATAAATCTCCACATATACATCACCCAGTTTTAACTTATGAACTCATGAATACTCAACCTTGGCATCACAGAATTACTTTCAAGTAAATAAAAATATTTGACTCTATTTATTGAAAAATATAACATTTGTAGTATCTGAAATATTAAAATAAACACTTAAGTTTCATAAACATCTGTCATTTCACCCAAACACGTCCTGTGAAAAATCTGTTTAATATTCATATGTTCTTTCTTCTATTTTGAAATTGTGGAGAGAACAAGGAAATGGGGAAAAATGAGATCTAGAAAAATGTATAATTAAGTTTCAGAGAGCTTGAATTTCTTAATAGAGAAAGAAAGACTGACCTGATTTAGGGTAGAAAACCCTATTTATTTCACTACTTTTCCGGAGGAGGAGGGTGCGACTTCAGACCGGCTGATGCAGGAGGAGGTGCAGAGGGGAGAGTGGTACTACCCCCATTGGGAGTTCCTTCTGGATAATCCCACCGCGGAGCAAGGAGGAAGCGCTTTTTTGGAGGCTTGGCTTCCCGCGTGCTTCCTAGTGGAAGTGTGGATCTCCCGGATCCACAAGATTGGTCTTCCATGAGTATTGCAGGACCTAGCAATTTTCTGCACTGACCCCAGCAAATCAGAAAGACCTGAGATGGCGGCGGATCCCCTCCAGTCACGGAGCAAGCTTCCTCTGGGTTCTCTCTTACCGTATTTCCTGTATCCTGAGACGTATATCCCTAGCTGCCTCCACCCTCCACATACCCCACGCCCAACACCGCCCCTCATACCCAGTCCCATTTTAACGTTTCTAGTAGGATGAGACTTTAAAAAAATACGTGTATTTAATATAATGTTCTTCAGAGCGTCCCGCCCACCAAGTGCAACTAAATTCATCCCGAGTATTATATAATTTTTTGCAAGAAATGTTTGGGAGGGTCAGATAGAGTAAGGTGACCAAAGAAATTATTTGAGAGCATTATAACTGAGTTGCAGATGCACAACGTGGAGCCATGAAATTAGCTACAATCACTTAAAAAGCGTTATACAAACGTATTGAGTAACAGCCTAGAATCCAAAATAGCCCTACTGACCATGGAAAATTGAGTGTGAAAATAAATTCACCAAGTCATACAATACAAAATCACTTTATTGTTTTTTTTTTTAAACCAAGGATTGAACTCAGGACTTTGAACTCGCCAGGCAAGGGCTTGAGCCACTGAGCTAAATCCCTGGCCCCAGCATCACATTTTTTTAAATTTTCATAATTGAAAACTAATGCCGATTTTTCACATTTCCACATCTAGGCCCTCTTTGAAATCTGCTAATTGAAAAAAATCCATAGCTTAATTGGCAACTTTTTTCTTTCTTAGAGCTATGAATTCTAAGAATCTTACTGCTGGTATTCTATGGAATATGGTAAGTAACCAGAACAAAGTGCAAAGTAGCTTAGAAAAAAAAGCTTCTGCTCCCTATGGTCATTCAAGTAACTTTTTTACATGCCTTTGGCTGTTAGGACAAACTAGTCCACACTTTTTCTGTACTACCCTCAGTGTTTCTTAACATAGAGAGTTCAGCCCTTAGTATCAAAAGATAATTGATTTTCAATATGTAGGGCTCTGTGAACTTTAAATAAGTGTTAAATTCTTAGAATTTCAGTTTCCAGTGCCTAATAATTTCTTTTGTGAAAAATTACCTTAATTAAGTGTAACACACTTAAATAACTTATAGCAGCCTCTCATATCCTCCATCATTATCTTCCTGAAAGAACACAGCAAAGCCTTTTACACAAATTAGAAGCTCCATAAATATTTGGGAAATAAATGACTTTATGGTTTTGTTTCAGATGCTAATAATAAAGAGTGAAAATTCAGGTATAGAAGCAGCTTAATGAAAACATGAAGAAATATTGAGAGAGAATACTTTTAGAACTAGAAAAACAGTTATAACTAGAAATAACTATGTGAAGTCAGCAACATATTGGTAATAGCTGCAGTCATTAGCATGGGTGATATTTCCAAGAGAAAAATGTAAAGATAAGTGAACTACAAACAGAATCTTGTGTAATGACCAAAGAGAAAGCTGTGGCAAAGATTGCATAAAAGGAGGATCACAAGTTTGATCCAGCCTGGAAAACTTAGAAAGATCCTATACTAATATAAAATGAGCTAGAGACATAGCTCAGTGCACAATCTTGAGTTCATTCCCCAGTACTTGGGGGAAAAAAAAAGTATCACATGGATCTACATTGGAACTTTCCTGCTTGTATAGGAGAAGACTTGAAAATAAGGCCTTGTGATCTTTTGGGAGCAGTACACTCATGGTTATAATTATATTTATAACAAAAGTTATAAATAACCTTTGGATGCATTTTTGGAAGACCAGAGGTTCTCTGCTGGTGGCCCTCAACTACTGAATTATAAAAAAATGTTGGTGAGGCCCCCATGGACCTATGATACAAAAGTACATTCCCATAACTAGCGATCCAAGGAAGGAGGTGTGTGCAGAGAACACTGATCCCGCCAACAGCAAACAGTGAAAGAAAAAGAAAATAAGTGGAGTAATAGGAAGGGAAAGTAGAAAAGAAGGAAGAGATAAAAGAGGAGGAAAAAGAGAAACAGGAATTTCAGGTCAAACTGGATGAGGGCAAAGAGAAGAATTGGCACAAACCCTCATGCCATCAGGGATGTATTTACGGATTTAGTATAGGGGTCCTTCATTAAGTGGTAGCCTACAGAAGAAATAAAAGGGCTACACACAGTGCTGGGGATTTAGCTCAGTGGCATAAGTGCCTGTCTGGCAAGCGAGGTCATGAGTTAGATCCCTGGTACAAAAAAAGGGGAGGGGGCTACACAAGAGGGAAAATGTATCACCATGTGCCTACCTCCTTGGGAAAGGACACAACGCTGTTTTGAATGGGGTGCCTCCTAAATGGGATAAAGTTTCCTAATCCACCTGTAGGAACTGCCAAAGGCAAAGACAAGGTGTGAACCACAATCCTGGAAGGCCATCAGCTCACTACAAACAACCACAGTTTTCCACTCTCACAAATAAACACACAAACACACACACACACACACACACCTCCCTATATGCCAAGGGCAAAAAATGTGAACACAAGGATGCAAGGTAGAAGTGAAATTGGCAAGAATGAGACTCAAATGTTATGAGAATGACATGGATGATGTTTAAGGATAGTTCAGCTATGGCTTCTCACTTGCCCAATCCACATTCATTTTAACTCTCACACACATAAATTCATCCTCCTTTCTGAAAATGCGGTATCCTCTACTCCACCCCACCACTCCCAACTATTAAAAAACAAGAACTAGAAGAAAAGAAGAGACAGTCAAGAAATGAAAACAAGGATAGAAACAGATGGAAAATAAATTAATGTAGTGAAGCAGAAGTCAGCATCAAAAGCTGAAATGTTCCATGTCCTAAATAGACAGGTTATATTCCAAGTGGTATTCTGTTCCCTAATAGGAACAGACCCATCAGCCAAGGCAAAGTTGACAGCCATGGAATCCAAAGTTTGAAACTTCATCATACAGAGAGACCTGTTGTGCCAGGATTGCTGCTGCTTAGCCACCCCACCCCCAACCCCAGGACAGGAAAGTGGGAAGGCAGTCAGGAAATGGAGCAGGGGACAGATTTTGTGGGGTAAATATGAAAGGTGCAAGGTGAGCATCAAGTCCAATGAGCTTCCCATGTGGGTAGCTTGTGTGTAAATGTGGGTTTGTTCTTGCAAAGATATGTTATCCTCAGTATAAATGGGTACAGAAGAACCTGAGGACACCAGATTGCAAAGGTGAACTCCAGAAAGCATACAAAGTGAGTGCAGACAGTACTGAAGCGACTACTGTTTGAATTTCCCTGTGTGCTGTGGTAAACTGGAATAACAGGGAAGCCTAACTTGTCTTCCAGCTTTTTAGTATCATTTTTATAGTATCATTTTCCAAGGTTTGTAATGCACAGAGGCCAGAGTGTCTTTTGAAAGTAAGATATATGTATTTATGGCACTAACTCACTACTCCTTACTCCCACATACTACTTTAATGTTAAAGCCTCTTTTTTCTAGCCTACTGCACCTCCATCCCAGTGGTAACATTAACCAATGGACTTGCATTAACTGAGCATGACAGAACTTGGTCCCTGCTGTGTAGCAATGAGGTCCGCCTACTGGTCTACCAGTGGCTGTGCAGCATCCCAAATAGCAAACCAGTGTATTTTTTAGTGAAAAAAAAAAAAACAGTAGTTTTTCTTGAAAAACCTCCTTGAAAACTCCATACCAGGAGTTCACCCACAATGGGGCACATAAATGATTGCCCATGTTTCAGTGAGAGAGGTAGTTGAAGGCTTAAGTACCCTTCCGGACCTCTGTGCCCTACTCCCTTCTTTTGGATATTTCAAACATTTCTGCAACCCTGTTACAACTGGGTTCTTTGACTCTTTCAGAGAAAAAGAGTTTCTTGTCTAGGCACCAGTGAAACATCCACAAACCAGTGTCTGAGTGACATATGGCTTTTTAGGGGAATGTGCAAGTTGCTCTCCTCCACATATCCATCAATTGAGTGAGACTGCTTGCAGTATCCTGGTGGTCTGTGTTCACAAGAGACCTCTATCAAAAAGAGGAATCCAGAAGGACATGGTGAGGGGCGAGCCTGTTTCCTCTGAATGGCATGCCCCCAAGATGATTCACAGAGTGGGAAATCTGTCTGAAAATCAGATGGGTGGTCTGGTGGCTGCTTTTGTTTTTCTTTCTAGTTTTGTTTTGTACTTAAAAATGATATAAGAAAAGAGGCGAATGTTGATTGTGGAACCACTCTGCCATCTAATGGAAATAGTGTGTGAAATTGCTATGCAGCAAGACCATTTGTCTTCTTTCAGGTGCTAGACACAAGAGGTTTCCAGGCTTTGCTGGGATGACTGGACCTTGTAAAAACCACGATTTTTCCCTTCAAAGTTCAGAGCTCAGAGTAAATTCTATCTGCCCTTGGAATTCCCAGGAGAACTTGGAGACTCTGGGATCCCTGGGATAAAGCAGATGGCAAAGCAAATACCAGTCAGCTTATGAGGCAAAACTTCACCAGCCATTTTATGGTAGGCCAATAGGAAGCCACTGCTCAGTGACTACAGGCTCTGGATGTATTCTTTATGTTGTCCTTTGCAAGAAGTTGCCAGTTGCTCCTGCCTGAGTGAATACTGGCTCCTGGGTTTGATCCCCAGTACTGGGAAAAAAGGAACCTCCATATATGGGTCCCACTGAAGGGTTGAGAATGTATCATGGTGACATTGGACCTTCCAGATTTCTGTTGTTCCTTAGGTTGAGAATGCATCATGGTGACACTGGACCTTACAATTTTCTGTTGTTCATTATCTCCATGATGTTTTGGTAACTGTGTCAGGGTCATTGGGCAAGGAATGCCAGTGCCAGTGAAACCAGATTGAACCCACTTATTTGAACAGGTAACAGATCCATCTCCAAATGCTTTATATTTTTCAGCCTACAATTCACGGAACCAGTGTTCAAAGCTATCATTTTCTTTGCTATCTCTCCCCCTCCCCCAAATCCATGTTCAAAGATAAAAAGAAAGAAAAAGAAAATTTCAAAGCAAGTCAATTGGGGCAACAATATACATACATTGCACATTGAGTGCTGTCTTTCAATGACATTGTTCCCATATCTTCCAGGGATGACACCAGGTGGCATTTGACCAAATGGGTAAATTACCAGTTGTAGTTGCCCCATGTTTTTTGCATTTATTTTTTGGTCTATTTTGGTCTCATTAATAGCAAAAACTAATTTTAGAACTATGCTTTGATCTGTAGCTGTGCCTCCTTTCTTTTCTTGGCTCATTCACATTATCCAATAGTTTTTCCTTTGGAAATTTTAAACAAAAATGGGATGTATGCAATACATATATATATATATATATATATATATATATATTTCAATACTTGTGGACAAATGTTACAATTATTTAAGAACAAAAAAATGACCAATGTCTTCCATTCTGAGACATGTATAGTTTTGTAAGCATGAGTGCTTGGTAGCATATTGTAGTGCCATGTTAGGGGTTAGTGCATGAGCCTAGAAATAATTTCAATAATTCAGGATGAATTATTGATAATAACCAATAGTATAACTTGAGTGGAAAATCTAGACTTTTTCATAAATATTTGAATTTGATATTTTTCTTGGTGAAATGCGATTAAGGCTAAAAACCCCAGAAATCTTTGTTCACAACACAAAACATTGAAGATATATAAACTTTCCCCAAGGTAGCTAGAGATACTTGCCTTTGTATCTTATGAAACCTTAAATCAAAACAAGTCATTTTATAATTCTGCAGTGCTCTCTTTGTTTGAGGTAACCTTGTTCTTACAAGTCTTCACATTATATTTCTTGGATTCATTTTTTCTAGTCCATTTGCATCCAGAAATTACTTTACATTTTGCATGTCTTACAGAGATGTTAATTACTTCAATGAGTGTTTATCTAATCTCTAGGCCATTTAGATTTCCTGTCTACAGTACATGGGTTAATGGAAGAACACTGTCAGTGGCTTGGAGAATCCTAGATTGTTACATATTTCCAAATTTGCTGAGTTGTGTATTGGTGTAATTCCAGAGCTTTTCATGAAAATTGGAAAGGCAGCTAGATAGAGCCTTCCTCAGTTGCCATGTTATAAGTGGCTGCTTTCCCTTGGTTATAGTAAGTCTCATAGTTTTAAGTTTTTTCTACTTTTCTTTACAAAAATGAAACAATTTTGTTCTGAAAGCAAAGAGAGAGAAAGAAAGAAAGAAAGAAAGAAAGAAAGAAAGAAAGAGAGAAAGAAAGAAAAAGATAGAGAGAGAGAGGGAGGGAGAAGGAAAGAAAGAGAGAGAGAGAGAAAGAAAGAGAAAATATTCCAAAATCAGAAAAAGACTAAGGCAGTTTTTCTCATTCTTGGTGCTATTGTCATTTGAAGATTAGAGTTTTCTTTGTACTGTAGTAGTGGAGTATCCAGTGCACTGTATGATGTTTAGGCATTATCCTAAACTAGGATTCTATCTTGTATATTCCAGTAGTATCCAGTGGTAACAACCAAAAATATCTCCCAATCATGTCCAAACATCATCTGGTAGAATAAAATCCATCCTTGAGAACAACTTGTCTTTTCCAAGTCCTCAAAACTTGCTTCTTTCCTAGTGTTAATCTGATAAGAGCTCCACTGAGTTATTCAAGTCAAACACTGTAGTCTTTATTTTTTGAAATTGTTTTATTATTTATCAAAATGAATGAACATTTTCATAATCTTTTTCACATGAGTCTGTAAATATGGTGGACTAATGACATTAAGCGTGAAAGTTGAAATCAAATAGTTCCATAGTTATAGTTTTAGTAAATTAAGAGGAATGCTACTTGCTTTGGTGAAAAGACAGAAACTATAATTCATAGTAAAACCTTGAGAGTTTCATTGCTGATAAATATTTGACTTGATACTAATGGAGTGTTGATAATGCTGCTGCTGTTAACCTGGACTATTTACTATTATAAGTAGATTTGTTTAATTGTATTAAAATACACAAAACAAAATTTTTACCATTTTAAACATTTTTCAGTACACAGTTTAGTAGTGTTAAGCAGATTCGTACTCTAATGATTTTTAAAATCCTAATAAAATAATAATCCTAAATAAATGCCCTACATCTGAGATGAACACACAGTTCTCTGAGGAAGATATACAAATGGCAAATAAATACATGAAGAAATGTTCACCATCATTGGTCATTCTAGAAATGCAAATTAAAACAGCATTGAGATTCCACCTTACTCCGGAAAGAATAGCTGCCATCAAGAAATCAACTGACAACAAATGTTGGCAAGGCTTCGGGTAAAAAAGAACACTGTTCCAGTGTTGGTGGGAATGTAGACTGGTGCAACCATTGTGGAAATCCATATGGAGAATTCTCAGAAGACTAGGATTGGAAGCCCCATTCAATCCAGCTATCCCCCTCCTGGGTATTTTCCCTGAAGAACTGAAAAGTTCATATCACAGTGATATATGTGCACCCATGTTCATAGCTGCACAATTTGTGATAGCTAAATCCTGGAAACAACCAAGATGCCTATCAACTGCAGAGTGGATGAAAAAGATGTGGTATTTTTATACAATGGAATATTACTTAGCTATAAAAAAGGATGACCTTGAGTCCTTCATAGGCAGATGGACACAACTTGAGACTATCCGCATTAGTGAAATAAATAAGAATCATATTTATAAATATCATATTGTGTCTCTAGTGTAAAAAGTAAATAAGAACTGCAAGAATAATAAAAACAAAATGTGTAATTGCTATTGTAAAAAAGAGAGGAAAAGAAAGTGCTCTAAGGCATGTAACTGCATGTATGTTTGAGTGTGTAAAATAGATGGCCATATTGCTGAATCTTTGTTGGATCTTTGAGCAAAACTGTTTGTAGTCTGACTGTTTGAATATTTACTATGTGCCCTTTAACTTTGTAACTTAAACAACTACATCCAGGATGACAGTACATAATTTATAAATTACTGATTTCTTAGTGGGGCTTTTTCTCATTCTCTTTTTTCTTTCTTTCTTTTAGAATTCTGTATTGTTGCTACCCTTTTTTCTGTTTTGCTTTTTTTCTTCTCTTCAAATAAAATTTAAAAGTGTATAATTGCTATTGTAAAAAAAGAGGAAATAGGAAGTGCTATAAAAGATATAGCTGCATGTATGTTTAGATGTATGGTATTGATGAGCATATTTCTAGGTTCTTGTTGGATTGTTGAATAGATCTGTTTGCACTCTCACTGGTTTAGTGTCCACTTTTTGTGCTTTAATTCTGTAACTTGAATAACTATTTCTAAAAGAACAATATGTAATGTATCAACTAGTGATTTCTTACTGTTTATCTTCTTTTCTTGAAATTCTGTAATATTTCTACCTTTTCCCTTTTTTTTCCTCTTTAAAAAAAAGCCCTAATTTTCTTCTGCCCACTAGCTACTGGAAAACATTACAGTCTGTTATAGTTTGTGTCTTGATGTTCCTACAAAGCCTCAGGCACTTTTAGATGAGGCTTTTTTGGAGGTAGCTGAATCTATAGTTTGTGACTGATTCACAGTTGGAAGCTGAGATTAAGAGTGGGTGATTGCTTGATGAGCTATTGATTGGATTGGCCTAATCCCAGCAATCTGGAACCTCCTCTTTTGTTCTTGTTGCTTTTTGGTCTCTTCCACTGCTTTGTCTGCATGGTCGTGTCCATTTTGGACATTTTGTGTATATAGAAACATACAAAGTAAGGTCTAATGTGAATGGCCCATTTCACAAAGCATATTAAGATTCATGATATTATGAAGTTTTCAAACCCAGTAAGAGAAAAAAAAATCTTATATGGTAACATCCAAAAAACCCCAAAATACTTAGAAATCAGTCTAACAAAGGAAGCAGAAGACCCCTGCACTGAAAACTACAGTATTCTGAAAAAGAAGATTGAAGAGATGTGAGAGTCAAAACTGAAAATGCGTATGTAAAGCACTTTACATCTAGGTGTAGATGTGGCCATCCTTACAGGTTAGCTAAGTACTCTGTAGATATAGTATAGCGTGAATTGGAGGGAAGCCATAGCCTTGCAGTCCCCAGATGTAAGCACATTTTCTGTACTCTTCCCAAGCCTATCTACAGTAGCGTAACATCCCAGTTCACAAAGCTATCAGCTGAAGTGTTACATGCACTTTTCTCAAACTATCATTTCAATCTCTCTAAAGAGAGCATTTGTTCTCTTCATGTGCTTAAGGCAGAATATTCCTTTAATAAATAGTGCAATCAGCCCTCTCCTCATCTCAATAGTCTTCTTTAATCAATGTGGCATGAGTCATCAGAGATCAATCCCAATATTTATAATTGGCTGACTACATTTGGTGACCCTGATGTGATCTTTGACATTGAATATGAAGTAGCTAAGTAAATTCAAGGGATTCCATGTATGTGGAAATACTCTGCTGGAAAGGGTATCTGTGATCCTAATGATGAGCCAAAATTTGGCCTGGGAGAAAAAACTTTATTTTAAATCATTACAACAATTGCTCTGAGGTTTGCATGTAACTGTAACACTATCAGAGATATAGAGCCTTTTAAACTATTTCAAATTCTGCTCTTGGTTTCCAGAGGCATCTATATTATATATTGACTTATGGGAACATACTAGACAGACTTTAAAACATAGATTTTCACAAGAAGATCTTAAGGATTCTCATGTAATTACCACCTGGGCCATCACAAGGACCACCTTGTTTCCTTTGTGTTAGGTAGAGGAAATCCTGAGCATTCTCATTCTTCTACTCCACAGCTGACTTTTTCATCATGCGCTGATGCAGCTGCCCCAGAGGTGGCTGAATTGAAACCAAAACTACTTTACTGTGAGCCATCACTGGCTACTGTGACTGAGCATGTCTGTTCATTAGGATATATATCCCCTTTGACAATAAAGAGGACAATTAACCTTTGCTTCCTCCCCTCACTTCTTCAGTGGCTGTGGAGGAGACAAAACCATTATATCACCCTAATTACTGGGCACAGGCACCAGCCCAATTATCCTGGCAATGCTCCCAACTAGACTTAAAAGCTTAAAAGGCCAACCCCCTGTGTGACAATAATCCCACATCAGGATCCTTTGTTAATCGACACAGGGACCAAATTAATCTTTCTTAGATTTCATAAATCACAGACAACCATAGAATGACAGATACCAAATCCAAATGCCTCCAAAATACTTTATTGAAACTCAAACATTTTGTAATAATATTCAAAATGAAATTTCACACTTTCTAATGTTAAAAGAGAGAGAGACCAATTCACCTCTAAAACTAGATTTCCAGGTAAGAGTCAACAGAGCAAGTGAAACCATTTGTTACAGTGAGAACAAAGCAAACCATTTTCAGGCAGCAAGGATGCTTGAGCTGCTTGAGCCTGCACTAGGAGAAATGAGAGCCAATTCATTTAAAGGGACTACTACCACAAAACATCTAATCCTAAAATAGAAGACAGTTCTAAAAATGCAAAGTATATTGGCCTAAAGGCCTAAGATATACACATCCTCAAACTTTTGAAAATATTTGATATTGCTTTTCCCAACTTAAAATAAAATTAGATAATAAATTTCAGTGTCTGGATAGATCCAAAGGATTTTTATTAAATATAGAGTCTAGAAACATTTTTAATTTAATATTAAAAAAGTAAAAATTAAGGACTTCCTTTGCCACTTTCTACATTTGAGGTAGTATTTCATGGCTAAGAAATATCTCACTATAGGAACTTTACAAAGGGTCTTATTTACCTCACAGTGAAAATACTTAAAAAATAACTTCAATATCTTAATCTGTGGTCATTAAGCCATTTTTCCCTATATCTAAATATTTTAAATTGAATTAAAGTTCAACTAATAGCATGGAAGAAAAATGCTGTGTTTATAAAATTTCCTTATTTTGTGCTCTTGCTTCTTTTTTGTTTTATTCATCTGATATACTGTTCTTTCATTATCTTTGGATTCAGTTCTTCACTGCAATAATGATAAAATATATAACTACAAGACCTACAGATTCTCTTTAGATTTCATATCTCACTATCTCAACAAAGAAATGACTTCTATACTTGCCACAAAAAATCTAAAATAATAGAGTAATCTACAACATTTAAACTTCTTAGACTGGAGCTATTTTTCTCTCCCTTATTAAACAGTTCTTACTATGTAAAGAAATGATAACAAAATGCAGGTATTCTTAGACAATGTATAAAAATCTGTCAGCTAACTGTGTAGCAGATATTTACATAGCACTCCTTTTCTCTTCTATAATAAAAAGAGTCGAATTAGCTAAAAACAATATATAAACACACTTTTTGCTGTTTGTTGGTTTTATATAAAACATTACATTTCTTTTTTTGCTTTCTTTTTGTTTATTTAAAGAGAAAAAACATGTAAAGGGTAGAGATAATATAAAATTTTAAAAAAAGATAATAAGAAATCACTAGTTGATAAATTACACATTGCCCTCTTAAAAATAGTTGTTCAAGTTAAAAATTAAAGCATACAAAGTAGATATTCAAACAGTGAGACTGTAAATAGCTATGCATGCATGAGTCTCTACATGTATTTCTATAAACTTAAAGCTTTAAAATCTTACTGAGATAAAGTAAATAATAACTAAATAAGTATCATGTCTGAGGATTTAAAGACTCATGTTTTTTAATTTAAAGAGAAACAAAAGCATGTAAATGGTAGAGGCAATATAGAATTCCAAAAAAAATAATAAGAAATCACTAGTTGATAAATAACATATAGTCCTCTTAGAAATAGTTGCTCAAGTTACAAAATTAAAGCATACAAAGTAGATAATCAAACAGTGAGAGTGTAAACGGCTACGTATACATGAGTCTCTGCATGTATTTCTATTCTTTCTGTATTAGAGGGAAAAACAAAATTTAGTAAGACAAAACAAAACAAATTCCTATAACTAGAGATTTCTTAATGCTAATTTTATTTTATTTTAATTTTTGGACTTTTGTATTATTACTTCTCTTTTTTCTGCTTTACTTTTTTTCTCTTTAAAAAATTTTATTAAAAATGATTTTAAAAAGGTGCTCTGATACAAAGGTTTTCATATGTATGTGACAGATTGTTATTAACCTCAATGTATATTCACGTTTTCTTATTTCCTAATGTACAAGTTTTCCAAACTGGAAACCAGGGATTGTTTATGGTGCCAAATTTTGTTTCAGATTCAGACGGATTTTGCTTTCAGCAAACGCTTATTATATGCACATCTCACTAAAAATAATCAAGTTAGGTAAAAGCTTCTTATGTATTAGATAAGGAGGACTGACCCAAAAGGGGGTAACTTATGTCAAAAGTGCAAATTCAAGTGTTACAAAATATCAAGATTGTCATGCTATAATATTAGGTATGATTTAAATTTCTAATTTTCTGTGTAAAATATGTAAAAATATTCTATAGGTATTCAAATGGTAAACATCCATGGTTAATAGGAAACAATGGTTTCATTTAATGCTATAAGATGCTTTATATTCAGAGAAAATAGTAATGTTAAACTTACTCCTCTCACTACACTGCACTGTTATCAATTTTTTCTTCTGCATGTTCAACAACTGAGGTTTAGAGAACAAAAATTAGAGAGAAAAATGTGCTGAGAGGATAGCTAATATTTTGGCCCTCACCCTCTGAGGTCAGTTAGGACCCAGAACATAAGAGAACCTCTGCTGCATCATACTATGTTCAGTGAATCACCGGTCTTCTGACAAGAAGATTGTGAGAACACAGAGAAAAGTAATCATCAATGTAGTTTGCCTAAGGAGAGTCACCAGGAGAAAAAAGTATCTCAAACTTTTATAGAAAGCAACTTGATCAAGCAATGGCCATGAGTCACGCAGATGGCTGACATTTGACAATATAGCTAAGTGGTCCTCTGTATGGTTGCAAGGTAATTCCTAAGGACACTTAACTGACCTTGACACAGATAGCAATTTAATATAGGTCTCACCTTAACTTGGTCTTGAACATTCTATAGAAAAGTACAACTTCAAGAGGTATAATACAATGCCATAGTAATATGTTAGCCATAAAAGAAGCTCAAATCAATAACACTTTCTGACAATTGTTGACTACACTGGTAATTGTTTACTGTTATGAATTAATGGACTGTACAGAGTTTAAATTGTGGGAGTTCTCCTAACACCTCCTTCAGCTTCAACAGACCACCCATCCCGTGCAACAGCAAAACAAAAGAGGTGTTTATGTTGGGAGGCACTGAAGCTGGAAATTGACCACACATGCAAGGCTGGAGCGTGACCATTCCAAGAATGAAGAGCACCCAGGGCAAACTACATGACGAAGCTGCTTGAGAGAACACACAGCCACAAGACAATCTGAACAGGGTGTCATGTGACATTAAGTTGTTAAAAAGTATAAATAAATGCCCCTGCAGCAAGGGGCCAGTTTCTTCTCTCCAATCCAGAGAGTAAGGGCTCCACTTGATCTCAGCTTTTATCTCTTCTTTATTTTCTCATCCTCTCACCGTCCTTCCCCTCCTCCCCCCGGGAACAGCTAGAGCTGCAGCCGGCCACTACATTCTCCTTTTCTTATATACAAACATCACATATCTCCTACTGTGCATGTTCATCTCGTGTGTAGCGCTGTCCATACTGAACAGTGGCAGAAGCAAACTTAGGACATAATATTCCCTGTAGACATATAGTCCTAATGTTTGAGTTGAATAGAATTCCTGTTCTGGGAATTTGCTTTATCTCCCTTTCTGTGTCCATTGTGATGCTGCAAATAGGTCTCTTTCCAAAAGTTCCATAAGGTTCACAGCTCTGGTCTGGGGTCCTGGTGCTCAATGTCCCTCTGATGTGACAAAGAGATTTTTCCTGCCAGCCCCAGATGCTAGACAATGGGTAGCATGCCACACTCAGACCTTCCTGGTAGTTGGTAGTGTAAGAGTGACTGATCTTGGCTGGCTCAGTTTTATCTCCCTTTCTCTCATGTATCAGAATGCAACCTGTGGCTCCCCATTCACAAGATCAGTGTTGCTTAGAGCTCTAGGTTAAGGGTCTGGGAGCTCAGTAGTCCACTGCAATGTGTGAAGGAGCTTGATGGCACCATATGACAGGCAATGTACAGAGTTTCACTCTGTAACTCAATTCTCTGGTGTATAGGAAAACACCTATTCTAGGTTGGCTCTGTCATGCCCCTGATTTGCCCTCCTATCTCAGGTGATGCAGTCTACAGCTCTCTACCTTCAAATTCTGTAGCAATGAGAACTGAAGGCTAGGGCTCTGGATGCTCAGTGGCATTCTGGTTGGGGTGCAGGAGTCAGTAAACACAGTGCAGGATGTCACACTGACTCAAATGTCTGGTGTTTAGGATAAGAAGAAAGCTATTGGTTTGACCTGGTCCTCCTGTATCTCCTCCTTTCCAATGAGTCCCATGGGAATCATCATATAGTCCCCCATCCACAAGTTCTTTGGCACCTATAGTTTGAGTATAATAATCTGGGCACTCAGAAGCCTTCCACCAGGAGTAGGGCATTTGTCCTCTCCAGACATCTGGTACGGTAGTGAGCAAGAACTTGCTGTGCTGAGGGGAATATGGGCAAGACAAGATTTCCTTAACCAGCATCCAGAAGCAGACAAGGTAAACCATCTGCCCATCAGAACACTGGGGCTGAATCAGAACATTCAGGTGCTCTGTTAACATGCAGGCAGCAGCACCAAGATAGGTCAGTGTAAAAGGAAGAGCTTCTCCTTGGCGTTTCTGAAATGGAACAAATATGATTCTATGGCTCATTATGTAGGCACTGGTGCTATTATTCTTGGTATCCTCTGTGAAGTGTTAGTGGGTTTCTTTTTTTGAATTTTTTTATTTAAAGAGGAAAAAAAACAAAGAGTAGAGATAATACAGAATTTCAAAAAAAAATAAAGAGTAAGAAATCACCAGTTGATCA